>BGPR01000459.1:41233-216902 GCA_013235015.1 Araneus ventricosus
AAATATTGAACGGCTTCAATTCTTTCTGTAAAAGCGTAGATTTCAATGGATGGATTTTTGAAAGCTGGTTTTATTTATTGATAACTTACCTTGTGATAAATATTGTGCGCAAGATTCTTTAAAGAAAAAAATAAAGATAACTAAAACACCTCGCATCTTTTTTTTTCAAAAACTGTTGAATAATATGAAATTAAATGCTATACGTATTGGAAGCAATTTCTAATCCTTTCTTTAAAAAATTTTAAAAAAATTCTTATTTCCCCCTCCCCCGAAATTCATAACTTTTTTTTGTCTTACAGCAGGTTTCCTTGCTTTAACGAATAATTCACTACTTACATATAGAATTCCCCACTGATTTTATATCCTGCAATATCTTATAATATTGATATGATTCTTTTTATTCCGCAACATTGTTTGCTTTTATCATTCCACGATTGCTTTTCCAATTGAATTTCACCTTGCTGTTCAAACCTACGATTACTCAGACAGGTTTTTTTTAAAGCATTGTAAATTTGAAAAAAAAACTAACTAAAAAGCAATTATATGCATTTTTTCCCTCCGTTTTCAGCTGTTGCTGTACCTCAAATCAAAATAAATTCTTCTTTCAAGCGTATCGCGTTTTAAAAGAATTCTTGACACGGATGATAAGCACTTCTCAATAAATTTTTAGTCTCGTTGTTGTGTGTTTTTTTACTTCCAAATTATTGTTCTAAACCTTTTCTTACTTTATTTTTTATTTCATCGCAAAAATTTTAATTTCCATTCCTTTTTTCTTTCATGAATGAAAAATTGTGTTGTAATAAAATATCTGTTTTGAGAAATGGGTAGCATTTTTATGCATTAGTATACGTCGCTATTGCTTAACCTTCCAGCGGGCGCGCGTTTTCAAGAGATACTTGCATTGTGCATCGTATTGCATATTTATATCGTTCTTTTATAAATTTAAGTGCAATTTTTATTTATAAAATTTTTGTTTACTATTAAGCTAATAAAAATAGATAACATAAATAAAAGGTGTATTTATTTTTGTAAAACAGCACGATATATTTATGTAATACGATGCACAATATGTCGTAAAATTTGTGTAGGCGCGCCCGCTGGAAGGTTAAAGTAGAACCAGAAATAGGAAATTTAAACGCAAAAATTTGATCAATTCACCATTCGTCAAGGTTTAAAGGAACTTTGGAAATGATATATGAGAAAATGTTCATAGAGCTTCTTTTATACAACTGCTTTCTTCACCGATTTCGTAAATACTATTTTACATTTTGTGTTTTGAATTTGAGGCCTTGTATGTTATCTTTTTTCATTTTTTGAATTGGCGCTTCTTTTTCTCTGTTTTCAAAATATTTTGTACTGAATTATCATTTATGTTAAATACAAAATTTAAAAAAAAATAATACAAGTAAGTTCACTGCAGCCTTCCAGATAATTCTGTGTTGAAGTTTAGAATTGTTATGTCAGAAGTAGGGGGAAGTGGGGTAAAACCGGGTACCTAAGACTCGAAGGTCTCTTACATCTAAACTATTTGGCACAGAGCTTGTCAAATTTTATTAAAATAATCATTGTTTATTGGAGTACAACATATCTTTCAAGAAAAGTCATAATTTTACAGCTTTTTGTTACTAATGATATTTTTATTAAAAAAGTCATTGTGGGGTAAAACCGGGTGCACATGGTAACTCTATGGGAAATTAGGAAAACTCGATTTTCAGAAGAAAAGTAGCAGACATTTTTATTTTGTGTGACAATTTAAGAATATTAGTTACAAAATTCACATGTAAAGCAGTTGCCAACCGGGTACACATGTTAACTCTATGGGAAATTAGGAAAATTCGATTTCCAGAGGAAAAGTAGCAGACATTTCTATTTTGTGTGACAATTTAAGAATATTAGTTACAAAATTCACATGTAAAGCAGTTGCCAACCGGGTACACATGTTAACTCTATGGGAAATTAGGAAAATTCGATTTCCAGAGGAAAAGTAGCAGACATTTTTATTTTGTGTGACAATTTAAGAATATTTAGTTGCAAAATTCACATGTTAAGCAGTTGCCTTCTTCCTCTTCGAGTGGCGTACTTTCGTGGGCCCAGCTAAGACAGTTTCTAAATTGGATTAACCTTTCTCGTTTATTTAAATTAGAAAACATATCATTAAAATATAAACAATCAGCAACTGATGTGTTTTTATCGTCTTTTTCGGAGGAATTATTAATACTGTCTGGTCCGGTCTTGCGCCACTTGGAGTACCCGGTTTTACCCCCAGTGCAGAGGTTATAAAAACGAAATAGAACAGCGAAATTATTGGACTAAATATTTATTGTTTGATAGGGTGTAAATCCTTAGTGAACGTATAATAAGCTGGACTAAATATAGTTTTTATAACTGCAATGATTATTAAATAAGGATGGTTTAAAATCAAACGAACATTAGAGAGTTGACACCTTAAAACAAATAAACCTTCACACACGCAGTTAATTCAACAACAACATCACGCCATTATGACTGTTCCTTTTTCTTGACTAGTAGAGTGTAATTCAGTATCTGTCCGCTAGAAAGGAGAACTAATAGCGCCAGAATCGAGGATACCCGGCTTTACCCCACTGCACGGCTTTACCCCACTCTTTCTTACTTCTTGTGTAGTGAGCGAGACCGCAGAGACTTATTGGCAGTCTCGAATTCAGAACTGGAGGGTCGCATGTTCAAGAAGCTATTCCTCAGAAAACCTGCCGTTTACGTAGGCCTTGAGTTGATGTATTGAGGTAAGATATTTATCTGTTGGTGTGACGTGCAGTTTGGAGAGAGAGTTCCTAGCTCAAATCTTCTTCGCCAACTGAGCAAGGTTCAGAATTACAAAAACCCAAAGTAGCTTTCGCTTAAACAAGACGTTGATCTAAGTAGACTAAGCTATTAAGTGATCTGAATTTTAACCCCTTAGCTGGTGTGTTTTCTCAATTATCTAATTAGATGTTGTCACCTATTTTGGGAATGCGTTGTCATTTTAATTCAATTGACATGTTCATTGAAATTCCACGTAATTTTCGTATCGAACTATAACGTCTGTGAATGACTTTGTTTTAGCTTTTAAGTTTAAAATTGCGATAATTCGATTCACGTACGGCGTACGGGCAAACCTGTTAAGGGTTTAAAAGAACCTACAATTTAGCTGTTTGAAGATATACTCTCGGAAGTTGTATACTTAACTCTAATAGTTAGGATTACAATTAAACTGTTTCGGATATTTTTGTAAATAGAAATAACCATTTTTGTTCAGAATAGTCGAGGCAAGAGTCATGGAAAAACCATGAATACATTTGGAAGTTTTCGCCTAAAGCTAAAGCTCATTACTCAAGCGGGAAATGAATTTGGAAGGCAATCCGAAAGTTTTAATTTAAACATTGCATTTTTCTCCACAATTGCGTGATATTTTTCTGGAAATTCTACAATGCACAATCGGTAAGAATTGAAAAAGCTTGTAAGGCCATGTAACAGCGAAGAAGTTGACGTATACCAAGTCATTGTTTTACTTGACTACTGGGATTGTCTTTGTGGGACACTCCTTTTTTTACCTCACTTTTTAATACGAAAGATATGTCTTCTATTCATTCTCTCTTCAAACAAATCTTTCTTTTCGAAATTATGACTGTAACTGTAATGGTTATCAGCATTACAATTAAGCAGTTTTGAATTTATTTTTTAAATAGAAATAACCAAGTTGTTTAGAATCGTCGAGACAAGAGTCATAGAAAAACAGTAAATACACTTGGAAGTTTTCGCCTAAAGCTACAGCTGATTACTAAAGCGTAAAATGAATTTGGAAGTCAATCGGAAGTTTCAATTTAAACATCGCATTTTTCTCCACAAACGCCCGATATTTTTCTGGAAATTCTAGAATGCGCAATCGGTAAGAATTGAGAGAGTTAAGGCCTATGTAACAGCGAAGAAGTTGACATTTACCGAAGTCATTGTTTGAATTGATTTTCTGGGGGGTTGTCACTGTGGAGCACTCCTTTTTTTCATCTCACTTTTAATACCAAAGATATGACTTCTATTCTTTCTCTTTTTAAACGAATCTTTCTTTTCAAAATTAGGCCTTCCTAGCCGCCTACAGTGACCAGCTGTTCGCCCGTATTATTAATAGCTTGTATGTTTGCAACTTGGCGAAATAAATTGGCGATTGTAGAAGCTGAGAGACTCTGGCAAAGTTTTATTTTGCAGTATATCTCAAAAATGGAGGGTGGTGGGTGGCAGGAGACCGTTGATGACATATCTAGACGTCGTAAGCTTTCATATGAAATAAAAATTGTCGAAATCGGTGCAGTGGTTGGGGCTGGGGACTCTGTCAAGGTTTTTCCCCATAGAGAATGTACAGTGGAGAAGTATTTTTTCGATTTCTTTCGGAAATAGAGGGTGTAAGGGAGGCAGGCGACCCTTGATGACATATCTAAGCGTTGTAAGCTGGGCTAATGACTATCTGGTTTTGCCAGATTATTTTAAATACATTGTTTATCTTCGTATTGATATCCCATACTGCAGCTTCGCTGTGAATGTCGTTGCAAAAATAACTTAACCATTATGCTAATGTCGCTGTACTCTTTGGCTTGAACTCTTGGCGATCCAAAAGACACTGTAGCAGTGGCGGATCCAGGATTTGGATCTGGGGAGGTCTGAGGTCATAAAAATTTTGTATCGTCGTGACAAATGTCAAACCTTATAGCTTATGTAAACCAAAACACTTTAACTTTACAGTCTTTACTCACCTGCCAATAAGAATCATAAAGAACACTACAATACTTTCGATAATTTAATAAACATGCAATGAAATAACTAGCTAAAATTACTTTCGACCGCGTCAACGCTGCAAGTGGAATGACTAGAAAAGTAGGAAAATTTTCGAGCCTGTCAAGCCAGAAAGCAATGTTGTCACGTTTTTATTATTTCTTTTTTAAAAAAGGGAAATTTATAACAAACAATTTTAGTGACTTTAAATAAAATCAAGAATTCTGGTTTAGCTCTGGGGGAGGCTGCAGCCCCATAGTACACCCCTGGATTCGCCACTGCACTATAGCATTTGACTTCAGTTGCTATTTATCTTAAGAAAAACAAAAAAGAATTTTTATGAGAAAAGGAAGACTTGTTTGAACTTTATAGAAAATCGTTCTTTTTGGTATTTTTGAAGAATATTATCGCATTTAAAAAAATGTCTGCTTATGACGCCTAATGTTTGTAAATATTTAGCCAACTTCTATCCATTCCTTTTCAAATATTAATCATGACATTGAAAAGTTCAAATTTCAGGTTGCTGAAATCATGTCCCATTTGCGGATAATTTTAACACCTGAAAAAGAATTATCTGGTCTTCTGTAGTATATGTTACTAAAAACAAAATAAAACGAGGAATCAATTAGTAGCAATACAAAGTAACTTAATTTCAGTTTTAAGGTTAATTTTCAGTTCAGTTCCATAACTTCATTTACTTACAGTTTTATTTATATCATCATTTACTTCGGTAGGAAGAAATTTGCATGTTGATGCCGCATATTCTGCATAAACAAACGAACTTATAAGGAGTATGTAAAATGGCATGCATTTTTTAAGTCATTATTGCTTTGATTTTTCTATCAAAGCAACAGACAAATCGGTAGAACGTAAATGATTGCACTTGTCTTATTCTTTGTGCTTTTAAAAAGAGATGAAAGATTCAATTAAATATTTTAAAAGCAACAAAGTTTCTCAATTTATATATTCGTTCAAAAAAGCGGTAACTTCTGCTGAAACATTGCAAAAACATGCCAGGGGTCGATCCAGGTTTATTTTGAGGGTCCCATTTTTGTAAAAAAAATTATTTTTGTGAAAAATAAAAATATTTTTGTGAAAAATAAAAATATTTTTGTGAAAAAATTGAATGTAATTGAACTGAAATTTTGTAAAAGGGCCGTTTTCACGAATTTGAATTTTGTGAAGGGGCCATTTTTGTGAATTTGAGTTTTGTGAAGGGGGGCCGTTTCTGTGAATTTGAATTTTGTGAAGGGGCCGTTTTCATGAAGTGGAATTTTGTGAAGGGGCCATTTATATGAAGTGGCATTTTGTGAAAGGGCCGCAAAACGGCCCCAATTTTCGCCTGGATCGACCTATGCATGCTCTATTTTGAAATCAAAAGCGAAGTTATAGCTTTTTAACCCATTGTATGCCAACGTTATTCACTTTTTCAAAAAAAGAATTCCATTAATATGATATGAAAAAAATATGAAAGAAAACGCTATTTCTGATTTTTTAAAATTGAACTGATTAATTAACTTCTAATTAGAATTAATTATCTTTTAAATTAGAAAAAATATTTTTATTGGACTTGCACCTTTCATAGCAGTCAGTTCAACATTCAGATGCAACAATCAAAGCTAAAAATTGCACTGTCTAGGCGAAAAATAAAAGAAAATAAGCGTCCCAAAAAAGGGACAATGGCGGATAATGGGTTAAATAATACTCCCCAACAGTTTAGTTTTTTCTAACAAAAATTAACTTCTTAAATAGCAGAGATGAACTAGATTCGGATATCAAGTGAATGACGAACGAAATAGAGTCGATTCAAATGACATCACATTCTCAAGACAAACGTAATTGTGCATGCCATCAAATCTAATTACACGTTGCCTTACTGTGTGCTTGTGGCACCAGTCCTTTATCCTCTTACAAGATGCTCAACAGATTCCATAATTACATTGGCGTGGCGCATTTCACGTGAGCATGAACCGAGTCTTATGAATATTTATACCAATAAATTCTCGAGATAAGTTTAGAAAGTGAATATAATCAGTAAATTTTAAGTACCTAAAGTATTTTATGTAGGTCGTACAAAATGCTAGTTATTTCAATATGAAACATTTTCAATACAAATTACATAAATAGATAATTTTAGAAAGTGAATATAATCGGGAAATTTTAAGTACCTAAAGTATTTTATGTAGGTCATACAAAATGCTAGTTATTTCAATATGGAACATTTTCAATACAAATTACATAAATAGATAAGTTTACAAAGTGAATATAATCGGGAAATTTTAAGTCTAAAGTATTTTATGTAGGTCATACAAAATGCTAGTTATTTCAATATGAAACATTTTCAATACAAATTACATAAATTATCTTAAAAGTAATGATATTTTAATAGCGAGGTAATAATATCCTTCTAAGATAAGTGAAAATGCATTTTTTTATTATTATTATAGTAGTCATTCACGAAAAATAACCACCTATTCCTCATAAATCATTCTTAATTATTACTATTTAAAGTATTCCAATGCAATTCTGCAGGTGTTTCTTGAATATTTATTTTGCTTAAAAAGTCTTTTTCTTTTTTTTATTATCAAATTATTGCTGTATTTCAGCAGCGCAGTCCAGAGGAATTTAGAATCTGCATCGCAGAGCGCGAAAAAGAACTGCAGCCCTCCCGCCCTTTTTTTGAAGAACATTCCTCTAGAGGGGAAACATGAGCAGACGGCAGTCCAGCTGTGTACTTATCTGTGCGTTCATCTGTCACGTTAGGTCTCCGTGTATGTATGTTTCGATATTGGCACGAAAACTCTTACTGCTTTTTTGAAGTTCGTCCTTGTTTTGCTTTTAAAGAGAGATGCAGAAATTGTTTTATTTTCGTTTATTTTTTGTGCGTCTATCTGTGCCCTGTCCTTGTTGATGTTGATTATTAAAAAGGTCGAATCTGATTTATATAGTTTTCCTTCACTCTGATGTTTCTATCAGTTTCGTGGTATTGGATTGACGACTGTGTTTTTTTGTTAAATAACAAATGTTAAGTAAAGCCGCAGATTTTTCTGTTTCTTCACCTTTTCTGTTATTGCTTTTGTTGGTGTTGCCTAACACCGTAAGCTGGTTAATCTGATTTGTCGAAAAAAAAAACCACCCTACGTGGGAAAGTTTCTATTATATATTCATATTTTTCGTGGGCTGTTTATTCCTTCTTACAAATGCCATCAAATGCAAAATAAAAGCAAAAATAGTTTATAGAAAATCATAATTTATTTATTGGTTAAAGAATTTTCGTAATTTAACTGTGTTTTTTTAGAATCATACTCTTGTGTTTATGAAGTTTCATTCAAAATTACGTCTCTTCCTCGTCAGTGACGTATTTATCTAAAATACACAAAATAGTTTTATTTAATGTATTGTTATGAGTTATTATAATCATACATTTTGGCAGGTATAGTTAACGAAGTGGCGTAGCAAGGATAAATATTATCAGGGGACTATTATTACAGAAGAACCCCGGGAGTCCGAACTAATTGGGGCTGACCTTTATTCGGATTCTGGGGAATTCGGATTATCCAGGAATTTCGGTAAAATACTCCTCATATACCAAATTCAGTAGAGTATTGTCTCTGGATGCTCTGTGAAGGCGCACGGAAATAGCACGCGGTGATTCGCACAGTACAGTGGCAAACATGTTGAGGGTAAAAAGAAGATATCCGAGTTTGTTTCTACTAATTATGGTGTTGTATTCATTCGTAAACACCAATTCGAATACTTCTTTTAAGTTACGAATAAACATTAGCTTGTTTCTGATTCGTAATTGTTATTTTTCCTTCATTTTTCAGCAAACATTTTTCAGAAAATTAAAAAAAGTTGTTCGGATTAGCGGGGTTCGGATTTCCAGGGTTCTACTGTATTATCATTTTTTTACGTCTTCGTGTTATTTATCTTTAAAAAGTGAATTAGCGCCATGTATTCATTTCCATTTTTTAAAAAAAATAAAACTACCCTTTGTGTAAATGGAATCTCTTATTGATTTTAAGTCGGGAACTAATAATATTTTATGTTTAAGAAGCGGTGCAAATAATGTGAGGGAAACAAAGAAAAATAATTCCAAAAGACGGAAAATATTATCAAACTCTGAAAATGAAATTTCCTTGACTCGATGTAATTTTAAATCTTACTAATTTTATCTGATTTATTTTATTGTGATAAATGAGCCTGTGTATTCCTGTTATTTATTTATTTATTATTATTATAACAATAGATAAGCATCCTACATTAGGACGATTTGGTGAAACATTTTGCGATGATTTCTATGAATGTCTTGGTTACGAGAGTGTACTGAACTTGGAAGTACTAAACGTATCGTAAATATAGTGGATCATCCGAATGCTTTTGAGTATTGAGACCAGCTGGACATGCCGCTGAATTTATATTTTAAAATTATTTCATAAGCAAAGAGACGCCTAGAATAGTGTTTCATTTCTACGCACATTTATTTATTTAGCAGTCAACTGAAACTACTGCTTATCCCATCATGCAGCGCGTTGACTGACTTGCAATTCATGAAGCCCATAAAAGCGGCCGAAAGTGAAAATTGAAAAAAAGGAAGGAAGGGGGGAAAAAAGCAACTTGCATCATTATGAAGGTTTGTAGCAAACAATACAATTATCAATCAAGTGGAAGCATCCTTTTTGTCTCGCAGCTCTCTGCGCGCACACTAGATACTAAACGAGGAGTGAAAATTTGAGTCAAAAACAGATCCAAGAAAAGTTTTTCCCGCGCTGAAACTGTAGGGTACTCATCCACTCGCTTAATTAAAGCCGCGTTAATTAATGTGTAAAATTTTTCAAGGAAGAAAAATTGAAGTAGAAATTTTTCGCGATTAAAAATGTCGCTCTGTTTTCTTGTTCTGAAAGCGTGGAAATCTCTTGGATTCTTAATTTTTTTTCTTTGGCTTTTTTTTTCTTTCCGTAAGAGCCCATTCGAAACGGGAAGTCTACACGTTTTCAAGGATAACACGCTTCATTGTAGTGCTTCCTAGAAGGGTGACGTAAGAGGGGATTTTAGATGGCCTGCGTATGGAAAGCAAAGGGATGACGTCACTTCATCTTCTAGCCAGACATCAGTAGCTTGAGATCTCGGAGAAAGAAGGAGAGTTGAGTTCGCTGACTTTGATGATTGATGCAGCCAGAAAAGAGAGACGCAGGCTGTCTTCTTTTCACTTTTCGGTTGTGCTGGTTCAATTCGACGACTATCACTTGAATCAGACCGGCTAGCTGCTTCGGATTTTGCACGACGGTCATTGCAGCAAAATCTTGGAATGGTATAATTTTTTAAAACATAACAATTAAAAAAATAGAACGAGAAGTGTAGGAGTCAGGTTCGTTGACTCGGATGGCTTGAAGCCGGAAAAGAGTCTCGGGACTTTCGTGATATGATGCACTTGTTCCTTTTGTGCGGTTATCACTTACTTCAGACCTGCCAGTTAGTATGGGTTTTACGCGGAATAAGTCCGGTCACTGTTATGTCTAGGAATATTGTTATAAAAAAACCAGTTTTACCTCTTAAGGTATCCAACTAGTTTAAAATCGTCGTTTTTGATGAAATTATCAAAAAAAAAAATTGACTTAATTTTGTAGCCTGTTTAATCAGCTTTCTAAAACTGTCTCACTTTTTACTCTACGTGAATTACAAATGGAGTTACAGCTATTTTATTACCGAACTGTAAGCATTATTTTATGTTGCATGAAAACTTTAAATGTGTTTTCTGAGAAATGATATTTTTGAGGAAAGCTGTTGACCGTAACAATGATTTCTCAAAAAGTTATTCAAGTATTGATATGAAATTTTCTGAGATTGTTTTCTGCAATATGCTTGATGTTTTCCTCTAAAAACTAAGGTCAATTTTAAAATCAAGTATTATTTTTAAATGCTTAAATATAAACGAAAAGCATTTTTTATGAAAAATTACGAGTTTAGTAACTGTTCAGCTATATCTCAAAACTATTTTGAAGTACAAGAAATATTTTAGAGCATAACACAAATAACTGTCATAAAAATGTACTCCTACAAGGATTTATGTATATTTAGAATAAGATTTTGTCTATGGCTGTTAACGTAAGGCAAATATTTTAGATATTTTTCTTCAAATTTCTCAGTTTTTTTAAAAATATATTATTTTGAAAGCCTAATTTTACAATATTTTCATAGTTTTAAAACTTATGCAGTTGAAAAATAACATTAAAAATATATATAAGTTATTTTTCAAAAAAATGTCACCGAACACAGTCGGATACCTTAACTGAATAATTTTCTTTCCTATCTATCTAATAAGATGATCCCTTCTGTTTTGGAAAGAGACTGTCTTATTCATTCATCTCAGAAGGCATATAATACTTGAGATGTTTATAGATTCTACGTAATTTTTGTGTAAAATTATAAAGCTAATTAATGATTAAATTTTAGTTTTAAGACTAAAAACGCGATAATTCGATGCACGAGTATTCTCGGGCTTTTAAATTAAGCGGTTAATAAAGCAAAAATATGACGAGGAATGTAGAAGTATCAAGTGCTCTGACTTTGAAAGTCTGTTATAGTCAGAATAGTGTCTCGGCTTTATTTATTTAATTTATTTTTGTGTTACACTCTTCCATTTCTAGTAATATGAAACGACCATCAACCAATTTTCCCAAGTTTGAATTGTTCTAAGTACAAGAAATGTTCTTAGATGAAATGTAAATACACAAATATGTTACTGAAAACTTTAGCTATCGTGATTCTTAAAACATAAGGAAAATGTGTACAGGTGCCTAACTTTGAAAACTGATTGGATTATAAAGTAGACAGGGGATTATCTTTTGGCTCTATATTGTTTCTTAAAAAGTTTTCCGCTAAAAGATAAATATTTTAACTGCTATACAACGCGCCGGTTGTCGTATGCATGTCCGACTAAATGCGCTACACGAGGGTCGGTTGTCGTATTGAAATAAATAACTAATGTTCAAGACATTTTGACCCCCAAACTTGCAATAAATAAATGGATGGACAGCTGTTGATGTATTAATGAGGAACGTTACAGCGATAGTTTCTTTAAAAAACCTCTGATTTTGCCGAATTTGTTTATAATTTTCTCTTCTATGGATGTAGTTTCATTTCCATGCTTTTATCATATCTATTCATGCTTTCCTGCCGCAGTAGATTCAAAATATGTAGTTGTCGTGTCGAGTCGACAATTTCCGACTTAATCACGTGGGCTTAATTATTTCACAAATTAGTGAAGGGTGGCAAAAAATATCTGAAAGAATGACCCCCCCCCGAAAAAAATGCTTTCCTCAAATGCATTGGTCATTTCCTCCAATTTTCTTGGATTTATTCACTGCAACTAGTATTGTTATTCATTTCCTTTATTGATCGGGTCGCTCCTACAATTTTTAATGCTTTGAATCTTTTATTTTTTTAAATATGCTGAACGTTGAATGAGTTGCTAAAATAAAAGGGAACGTGAACCGTATCTTCTATTCATTTTTTAACGTTGATTTTGGCGTGGTGATATATTGTACGTAATTTTTTTCTGTTTTTGTTATAAATTTTAGTAATTTTTGAACAAAGAAATATCATCTGTAATATATTTTGACGAGGTCAAAATGAATTTTTGAAGTGCGCAGTATATTTCATCTTTAATGTGGTAGTTTTGTATCCTGTTTCAAACAAATTAACCCTTTGCACTCGGAAAAGTAATTAAATGCGTAATTATTGTGTAGAGAACTAAAATGTATGATCAAATTGATTGATTATTTTTCGAAAAATTAATCTACGACTTGTTACAACCAAGGAGGTATTTTTTTTAACTATCGAAGTCAAGAAACGTCAATGATACACAGTCTATAATTGTGCCCAAAAGGCGAAATGCGAATGCAAAGGGTTAAAACGAATTCGGTAAGGAAAATATTTAAACGTACATTTGTTGGTATTTGACTTATTTGATCAATATCTATTATTGATTTATTTATTATAACTAAATCAATTCTATTTACTTTATTTATTTATTTATTTTCTACATTTTTTTGCAACAATATTTTTTTCCTTTAATTTCTTCCTATTTTCTAAACTCCTACCCCCAGGAAGCCCAAAGAAACTAACAGTAACCTTCTCATAGTCCCTCCCCCCCATCGAACTAAGGTTCTTAGTCTATGAGGAATTTCCCCCTTCTAACTTTTAAATTTTCCGCGGAAAGCTAATTTAAACTATAAATAGCTGTCTTACCCATCTAACTGACTAATGTTTGTGCCTGTAAAAGACTTTTTTTTTCTTTCTTCTAAATTCTAAACTCCCTGTGGAAAGCCCAAATAAACTAAAAGTAACTATTTCAGCCATCCAACTGACTAATGCTGATTCCCGTAAAAGGGCTTTGTATGTAATACGTATAATCTCCTTAATTACTAGAACGGAAAGCGCTGCAATACCCCGATTAGATTCCTGAAGTTCTTCCTATAATTCAAACTTCGATATTATACTCCTAAATAGGTGATGACGTTAAATATGACGTCACGATGCATATCGTCCTAGAAATCATTTCCGGAGTTCAATTGCTCGTGCAGTGGTTTGGACCTCTATCTATTTGACATCGTATTTGAGCAGTTCAAACGTATAATTATTGCTGGAAAATGAGAAATAAGTCTTCTTATGCCTAAACCTGCAAAAATTTCATTCTGAAAACTTTATGTTACCCCTACATCTGTGTGGATATATGTGGCTTCCAGATGGATTAGTGAACCGCAATGATATTAAGTGCTAACAAGTAGGGGAGATGGGGCACCTTTCAACAGTTAGAATTTCTGTCCAATGGAAATGCTATTTGATCGGCTGATAGGTGGCAAATAAAGTGAACATATTCTGGCAATAGCATTCATTCCATTTCTCAAACCACGTGCTTTTCTATGGAATGAGATCTGTTTTGTGATCTGCTAAATAAAAACTGAAATGTCTGTTCATCACTGAATTTTTCTTACTATATATTCATTGAGATAAGTTGGACTTATTCACCAAGTTAATTAAGATCTTCTGCATCTAACAATACTATTCGCATCTAGAAATTCCTTTTCTAAAGCGAGTTATAACGCTTTAAACTTAATGGCAGCATGTGGGGCACCTTTCAACAAACATCAGGAGGTGCATTTCAACACTGGTAAAATGTTTCCCTCATATTAAGGAAGAATTAATTTAACTAAATAACTTTGAGACTTGTACAAGATAGTTTGAACTTACATAAAGAAGCATAATAAGCCAGAAGAAAAAGCCATTTCAAAGGCTATGCAAGCAGTTCAAGATGGCATGTCTCTTAGAGCAGCTGCAGACTTATATGGAGTGTCTTATTTTGCCTTTATTTATAGATTTAAAATAAAGTGAAGCAGCTGATCTTGATGATAGTATAACATTGAACATTTCATCCAACTGCTTTAACTCCAAGTATACATGCTGACAAGTTTTTACCACAGATCAAGAAAGCATGCTTTGTGATTTTATTATTAAAAGTTGAAATATGAACGATGGTCTGATTTACAAGCAAGTAGGACAGCTTGCATATGATTATTCAAAATGCCTGGGTTCAGGCACTCCAAGTATTTGGATTGAAAATAATATAGCTGGAATTCACTGGGTTAAAGATTTTGTGAATTGTCGGAATAATTGGGCCATTGGGCCAAAACTGAAAGTAGCACGAAATGACTGGAATAAACAATGAAAACAAGAAAAACTAAATTAACCTAAAACTAGATAAATTTTGTTAGGTCACTGTATTTTTCTGTACATTTGTTATATTTCATTAAAATTTATTTTTATTTGAGTGAAATGAGTCATTTGTTGAAAGGTGCCCCATAGTGGGACTTCATTTGAAATGCATAATTCCACCTTTTAGTTATGACGGGGAATTCTAATACAAAGTGAGTAGCTTCCTAAGATTCTGTTGTAACTAATGATGCCAAATATTGAAAAAAATATATAAACTTTCTGCAAAAATGAAGTTATTATACTAAAAATTGTTGAATGGTGCCCACCTTTCCCCTATAGAGCAGAATATCATTTGAAGAAAGCGCGTATATTGTTGAATCTAGTAACGCTTTTCTTATGCAAAATCTGGAATGAAGTCTTGATATTTTCTTTTTATAGTCGTAATGTGACGCAGTTTAGTGGCCTTCTAAATTAAAAATTCATTTGCTCAAAAGTTATTCGAATTCATAGTCTTCTTTTGACGCATTGTCTAAAAACAAATCTACGTTTAACGACTGGTTTGTTAGCCGAGAATTCATTTGTACAAATATCTATTTTACTTAATCGAATCTTTACAGTCAACTTTTTGAATAATAAGTATCAGTTTGTATCCCACTTGAGTCGGAAGTTTATAATTCATTGAATGACTTGTTAGATCAGAGCCCTGTATTAAATTTTAATTCTCGTATTGAAGCAGTTTTAATTCCATTTGGATAAGTTTCATGATTCATCAATTTTCTGTTCACACACAATCGCCAAGGAGAAGAATAGAAACCGTCAAACAACATTGCTTTCATTTACCATCCTTTGAGTAGTTTTTTTGATACTAAAAACTATGGCAAATCAGATCTTGCAGCCTACATTATATAGACGAAAATTACTTTAGTATACATTTATTGAAACATGGAATGAGCGATATTGATTTTCCCCCTTTATATTTTTTTCATAAGATTTTCTATAAATCTCACATACAGTAAAACTTCGATTAACCGCACCGTCAGTACCAGGCCTGTGACGGATAACAGAAATCTCTTAATATATATGCGCAGTAACATGATGTCACTGCTGCCTTGAGATGAAAAAGAAAAATAATATCCTTAAAAGTGAATAATGCATGCATCAATATAAACTTCAGTTTAAGAGTAATTATGTACAACCAGTGGGAGTGGTCTCCCCTAAACTTTCTCGTATACTTCCCCAAAAAGATGCTGTTTCCTCTCCTCTCGCGTGGATAATATAATTCGAACTTACTGTAACCCAGAATCTAATGACTATCAGAAGGTTTTTCATTGTAGATTATAGTGATTGCAAAATTGCTACCAGTACGCATACGTATGGGGAATCGGATTAGAAAAATTAATGTTGCAATTTGAACGCCTTTTTTTAACCGATTGACATAAAAATTGGGTACAAATCTACAATTAAGGTAAGAAGGCCACATACCAAATTTCATTTATCTAAGTAATTTGTTAAGAAGTTATTCGATTAAAAATATGCGATTATACAGACCGACAGACAATCAACTCTTCGACGGATTTGTCCGAAATTTGATACGGAGCTACACTCAAGGTGATAAAACTGTGTACCAAATTTTATTCATCTAGCTATTCAAGTTTTTGAGTTATAGTGTTCACATGAACGCGGACAGACAGACAGACTTTCCGTAGACGGATTTTGACCAAAATTTCGTAGAAACCTACAAATTATGTGTAATGATCACATACCAAATTTCATCCCCGTATCTCTAATAGTTTTCGAGTTATCGTGTTCGCAGACACACATAATTCCAAAATTGTGTTTTTCGGACTCAGGGAGCTCTAAAACGTTGAGATTCGACAAAATCTCGAGTTCGAATTTTTTGGCGATTACAATACTTTCTCTTTGTATATTTCCGATACGAGAAAGTAAAAATGATCGATTAGATTTTTTCAGTTTTTCTCTCAAAGACGTTTTTAAACCGTTATACACCGGTGTTTCTTCGTTTTATTATCACTTGAAACCGAAAACACTGATGTTTCTATGTTTAGCAGACATTTTATGACAATATTTCATTTTCTAAAATCTTACATAATTCTTATTTTTTTCTCTGATTTCCATGTATCCTATGTAATTTTATTACAATCGAAAAACAGAATCTGCTGACGTTCTCGCTTAACGCTAGATTTACGACTGTTTATTATCTACTTATTTTTGATAATGATGAGTCGATTTGATTAAATATCAAAATGAGACTTTATGAAAAAACGATTTTAATCTAATTTAAATAAAACATTTGTCATGAAAAAACTATTGAACACATTTTTGCAACTGTTTGCATTTCTGTTTCCTAGCAACATTCAACCACATCATCGAAATGACAAATTTTGTTTGCAGCAAATTAATTAAATTGACAAGATAGCTCATGAAAGCTTAGCATCAGTTGTTTTTAGGATTTTTATAAGAAATTTCTGTATGCAAGACAGAAATATCATGCGTTTAAAACAACTAACTATAAAATCATTGAATGAGTCAACTTGACTCAGAACCGTAAAAATAGATATAGTACCACATTCAAAAATAAGAAATTAAAGAGTGGGTGGAGAATTTATATTTTTTTATATTTCATTATTTAATTAAAAACAACATGTTTTTTTAAAAAATTATTTTTAAGTTCTCTCTATATATAAAAATAAAACCTTAAATGAATTGACTCACTCCGTAAAGCTAGTGTTAATATGAAAGTGTATAATTTTAAGATATTTCTGTAATCTTTACATGTTAAAACTTATAACTATTTGAATTCAGTGAAAATGAGAGGGGCACAATTCGCAATCAATATTTTAATACACCAAATTAACACTTTTATTGAAATGAAAGGTTAATTT
Organism: Araneus ventricosus; assembly: GCA_013235015.1. Lineage (NCBI taxonomy): Eukaryota > Metazoa > Arthropoda > Arachnida > Araneae > Araneidae > Araneus > Araneus ventricosus. Next base: position 58,630 of record BGPR01000459.1, read on the forward strand.
AACATATTGAGTTGCCTGTGATCTCATACCATCCCTTATAAATGAACTACAAGATTTGAACTTAAAATTCCACTTGCTATGAGGATATTTTCTTACAATGGGAAATATAACATATGGTGTCATAAATTATTGTACAGGCACACGTAATTCATATTCCACGATTTCCATAAAACAGCGTGCAATAAACTATAACACGATACTATAATGCTGACAACACTTCTGCGATAGTTCAGTTTTACAACTAAATTTCTGTACAACACGGTGCAATAATGCCGACAACCCTCCTATATTAGGACATTCTAAGAACAATGTTTCTATATTATACTGTGCAAAAGTAACTATTTCCATGCAACATCATGTAAAAGCAATGACAAACATACGACACTGCATTTGATATCTCAGCACGGTTTTGTTACAACGGCGAAGGAATTAACCGTATTATGGGAGGGTTGAATGTACTAAGCTCATTTTTTATTAAAATAAAAACCAAACCGGACATATTGAGTTGCATGCGAGTCACCAGTGATCTCTTACTTATATCCTTTATAATTTTAGCAATAACAACACCATAACTCATTGCAAATCCTCCTGTACCAGGAAATGTCCCCTTTTCGGATATTTTCTTAAAATGAGAAATGCACGATATATAACCGGCAGTTCAAGTTACCCAATAAATAAAGTCTTTACTGCGCTGTTTAATGAGAGACAGATTACTATCTACACATTATCATATTCTCTTGCGCTGGTTATGACGAGGGATCTTCGTGACTAATCACACATGTTTCCATAACAAGGTGCAGTCTCGGTGGAGATCATCTGCTTGCTTAATTACGAGTTAGCATCTGACTCACTTCAAGACTGAGTCCAGCTGCTCTTGGCTAAGAGAGAAGGTCGTGGCGATCAACATCTTGAATCGAGTTGGAATTTCTCAACTACTTTTTTGTTGTGTTTTCTCTGAGAAATGGAAAGATTCTGTCTGCTGGTGAAGTTAATTGTTAAAATTTCTAACGACATCTTTTCTTAAAGGCATTATATTTTAAGGTTTGATAAAAAATGAGTTTTATAAAAGGGTTTTACAGATTAATTTAAATTGTAGTCCATCACAGATATGGCTGATCTGCTTTGATATTGTCATAAAAGCCATTTGAATTCTGGAACAAAATCCATATATATATATCAAAACAAACAAGAAACAAAAGACAAAAATTCAAAAACACACAAGAAACAAAGGACAAAAAAAAAAGACAAAAACCCCAATAAATTGAAAAATATCATGGCGAGCCGCTCGTCAGGAAGAGAAGCTCGCATACATATTGTTTTCTATTTAGAAAGATAATTGAACACATTTTTTTTGTAAATTATTTTCCTATGTAGCTGTTTCCGAATTCTAATAATAATGACTAAGTAATATATAAGACATTTGTTCTGTTGGTTTATTTAAGGAATATGCAAAACGAATTTGAAGCAGGAATATGCAAAACGAATTTGAAGCTTAACTGCGTACTTGTGACTATAAGATTTTTTTATCTCTTGAGGGAAAGGAAGAAATTAACTATATCAAATTTCTTAACAAATTGCTTTCCTCCTTTATATAATTAAAGTCGTTTGGGGGTTGTACAAAATGGTATCATTTGAATGAAGTATGTTCTTGTGGAAATTAAGAATTGTTAGCTTTTAAATACTGTTGTTGGCCACACGTATTTGTCAGATAATCTCATCCCTAATTGCTAAACAAAGGGAAAAGAATGCATATGTCAACACTGCTGCAAACAGATGAATCAAATAGATGTCATGAGGCACTTATAAATTTATCCAACCTAAGTCTATACACTTGAAAAGAAGTGTCCTGATTGAGTTCGAACATCGAACTATTTTGAGCTATAGAAGATGTATCACAAAGTGGCATTGCAAAATTTTGCCCATCATCTATTTGAGCTGGTAGTGTTATTATCGGACATCATGACAACTTCACTGTTTACCTCAAAAATTATTATTGTGCAACTTATAGAAATATGGTCAAAGAAAAGGCGTTGTAACCGAAGAATATGCCTTCAGCTATGTTTATGGGACAAATTTGCATGTTATATTTTGTTTAACCAATTTTGCCAATGTAGCCGCTTCATTACAACATATGCTCATAATGTGACCATGCTTCAAAGTTACGAGGTCCATCCCCAGTAGTCCTTGTGCAGCTTCTAAACGGGACATTAACAGATAGGTGATCAGTCAATCAATCATCATGACGTATGAAAAATTATTCTGCCACTGTTTTTTCACGATAATGCCCATGGATAGTGTCAATTTTAACACCACTAAAAGCGAGGAAAATTGACACATGTGATAGATGATGGTAAATAAAAGTTTATTTTTCCTTGAGTAAAGAACACTAAAAGCAGCTGAAATTAATACCTCGGTTTTTTTTCATTAGAATAACTAATCTGAGTGATGAAAACAGTTGTGGCAACTATGAAAAAGTGATCACAGTCCTCACATAGGAGACTATATTACATAAAAAAAACCCATCTTGTAAGGTTTCTAGATTGACCTCTCTGACGTTTCTCTCAGACTTTGGCAATGTCATTAGTTATAGTTTAAATAAAACCAACGTATGATTATGAAGATGGTCTGAGAATGGAGCCATTGAGACGTCTCACGAAATACTCTTCAAGACATTCTGAGAATGTTTGTTATGTAATTGTGAAGATGTGACCAATTCGAACTTAAATGAATGCGTGACCAATAGTTCCAAAGAAGTGCGTTACAGTTTAATATTGCAAAATAGTTGACGATACTGATTATATTTATATTCTTAACACTGAATACATGGTAGAAGACAATATGAAAACTTTGTTTCTGTTCTCCTCCGTTATTTCTTCTCTTGATATAAAACTACCTTTTTCTTGATGTGCTGTCACATAAAATTATAAGATATCAATCCCAAAATTCGTGAAGCATAGAATCTTCTTCTAGGCTCTCTGTTTACGCTTAAGATTATAAGTATGTAGTTTAGGTGTCCTGAAAGCTAAAGTTCTTCAACCTTGAGTCCCAGCCTAAAATATGATTCGAAACACGAGTTACTTGAGAGTTTTAGTTTTCTTTTCACTACTGGTATAGTTTTAGAAGCTAATCGTTACGCGCGAGGGAATGTACTATGAAAGTAATTTATGATTATGACGCCGTTTTAAATAAATTACACATAATGCCGGGCTGTTCCTGTTGGGACGCCGTTCTAAAAATTATTTATGAAGTCAGATTTCTAACTCGTCCAAGATTTAGACTCTAAACCTCTCTTACTATTTTGTTATAGCTCCTAAAAAGACAGTGCTAAGTTAAAACATGACCAGCTTTTAAAGTTAAGCTTTTATTTCAAAGGATGCCGTGTGATATTTTACCAGCATGTTGAGCGATGAATCATTATCCTGGGCAAATTAATTTTTTATTTGTGGTTTAAAAAAAATTTTTATCAATATTTGGAAGCTATTTATTTAAGATTTAAAATATGAATTGAAAGTGTACAACAATAAAATATGCATCAAAACTGATTTATAACGAAGGAAAATTTAATATAATTATCAAATTTATGCTTAGCAGCCTGTAAAATGATTCATTTTTCAATTACTTGTACATAGTATTACTATCCAAGTATTTTTTTAAAAAAATTAGTTATTCTTCATTTTTCCATAAACCTTTTCTTTCTTTACATATAAATACGAAAGTTTTTGTTAATTAATCACTAATGATCTTACTTTCCATTTTATGTGGAACTTGAACTTTAGCAGAGTTGGTCTCTGAATTGTACTGAAAGAAAGTAGTTGGCATATCGATGCCATATTCCTAAGTATGGTTATAATTTATTCTATTACATCAATGAACCTGAATTTTCTTCTACAAAAAATAATTGATTTGAAAAATATATTAGATATTGTTGCACATAATATATCTACATTTAGATTCTCTTTAAACTAAATTTTTTTTCAAAGTATCGAGATAAAGTATGTGAAATCTTACCCCTTGTGTCAGTGATGTCTCCTGTGTCAACAGTATCAAAACGTAGCATTTTATATTTTGTTTTCAACTGCTATCTTCTATGGACAAGTTTTCTGGTTTGTATACTTACATTAAAAACATTGACTTTATCTGTTTGTATGTTGGACTTCAACTTTGAAGATCCATTGACTTGCATTATAGCGGAAATACCTATTACAGGCATGTAAACAAAACAGAAAACTCGTCCATTGATACCATGCAATTTTACTGTGTGTAAAAATATTTATTTAATTTATTGCCTTGCCACATGATTAAATAAATTGCAGCTGCGTTTTCATTTGTTAAACCAAACTAAAAATTAAGATATCACTTAAAACGTTATTATGTTGAGAAAAAAAAGTGCTTTTGTATTTTCAAAACCAAGCTCGTAGTAAAAATGAAGAAAATCGTTTGTAAAAGATTTGAATATTTAGAAGAAAATATCGTCTGTAAAAGTATTAAAACCGTTTGTAAAAGATTTGAATATTTAGAAGAAAATATCGTCTGTAAAAGTATTAAAACAATTATTTCAATTGCGCTATTTTTATGTTTGGCAACGTTTGTAATTATTATTTTTCTGAAAATGATTTGTTTTTATTCTTTTCCGTTCTTCTGTTTGCATTAAATTAATTTAGAATTCTGAACTGTAATGGAAACTCAATTTATGTGAATCCAGCGTGTTTTAATCGGGTAAGGAGGTTAATTAAAAACCGCGATGTTTTTTTTTAATATTTGTGAAATATATTATTATTTATTTGATTTCTGAAACTCTGTATTTCATCTAAATTTTTATCTGAAATACGTGCAATTCGTTGCATTCACACACATTCAGAAATTACTTATTACTATTATTGATTGTTATGCTCTTTGATATTTAAATTTTGTTCATCACAAAAGAAACGTTCATCTACTTTCAAATTCTCTAATTTTTTTTATTCCGAAGATCATTTTATTTGAAAGCTGCATTATTTGATAAAACTTTTAAATTGTTCTAACCGTTTAATCTTAGGAAGTGTAACTGTAAAACTCAGAAGTCCTGCTTCTTCTTAACTTTCTTCATTTAAATGACTTTTTTTCCTTCAAATTTTCTATTGCTTCGTTCTCATATAATCAAATTGTTTAAAACTTTTTCCATCGAAACCACAGTGCTTTAAAATATAACAAAATATTGCTTTTTATATCAGTGTTCAATCGATCTCTATTACCGTTTCCCGACCTTCTGCGGTAAAATAATTTTTCTTCCTTAAATATTGCTTTGGACTTTTCAATAATTATTTGTTGCTATAGTATTTTTACATTAAAACATAATATTTTAGTACATTCTAATTTTAAAAATTGTGTTTAAGAATTTTACTGAAGTGAAAAAATTAATTTTTGAAAAGGTCAATTTCTTTTTAAATATATGGTAATTTAATATTAATTTCATTCTAGTCAGATATACATTAGTTAAAAACAACCTACAATTTGTATCCTATAATTTAAAATACCATTTGTATGAAACTACTGAAATACCACTTATGTTCATATGAAGTGTTATTTTCTAGAAAATTAATTTAATTGAATTCATTTTAAGATAATCTCTCTGCATAATTATAGTAGAGCGTTTTTGTTTGAGCGGTTTTAAAATACTTATCTCGCATACCGTTTTATAAATCCGCTTACATTGTTTCAAGGAGCTGTTATTTATTCAGAAAATCCGCTAAATCTGTATCATTAAAATGGAGTTACTTTAATTTGTCACCTACGCAATTTTCTTAACGATTAGTTACAGTTTCTACACCTTCAAATTATAATGTAAATATAAACTTTACTTTAAATGGAACTTCGGTTTTCTCATAAAAAAACTTAAATGAGACCTCATTTATAAAAGCGTAAAAATGTTCAAGAAAAAGTGTGTTTGACATGACTTCTACGAAAGAAATATTATATTAAGTACGTTTGAATACTTTTCAAAATATATAATTACCTTCTTTGTAATATCCTTTTACGTTACAAATATGCGTTGTATGTAGTGTGTGACAAATAATGATTTTAAACGAAACAGTTTCTCAGCTACGCGGAGAATTCGGTATCTCGACAGTTTTTGAAACTAATACGAAATATTCTTATAATTGAAAAAAGTAAACAAAAAAGCATCAAATTTTTGATACTAAATATGAGATACAATACAATTATTAAGTCGAGTGGCGATTATTAAGTAAAATTTTTCAACACTGTTAAAAATATATTACTTGAATTTGCCAAAAATTTTTAGAAGATTGAACGAAAATTCACTGTAATCTGAATATACACTATATGATCAAAAGTATCCGGATACTTTCGGATTTACACATTTGATCGAATTCTCCGGAAAGGCTGCAGGATCTGCACTTGAACATCGACCATTTCTTGAATAGGCTTGAACTTACATTTTACACCGCAGATTCAGTCACTAGGGTATTTAGGGACCCGAACAGAAATTGATGAAAAAGAAAAAGGAATTTGGCTGACTCCGTTTCACAGAAAGCTGATAATGATTTGAAACTTTCATCAATGGTTATATTTAATATGCACATTGCTTACATGCATTTTCGTAAAATAGCACATATATTCTGGAAGATATAAAGGTTTTCTTAAAAAATCTCACATTTTCCCGCTTGTTTTTGTTTATAACATGCAAAGTATTGAAACAAATTTTACGAAACTTACAGAATACTTGAAAATATGTTAGAGAAGTATTGTGTAACAATTTGAAGTAAATACATTGACTATTAGAGGAAATATGAGTATTTGTAGCAAATAATTTCTTACTATGCATATGCGAGACATAGCATAATTTTTATTTCATAACTTCAAAGCCAGTTATATAGGTCAACTTATTTAAAAATTCCAGCCATTAAGATTTAGAAAGATATCGGCATTGCAGCGAGCCGAATTTCTGTTTCTGTCTTAAGAGAAAACCAAATGATGAGGGGTTTTCCCGCAAATTGATATTTTTAAAACTTGGATTTTGGAATAGTAATCGTCAAAATGTAATTTAAATTATGTATTTAATTTATAAGTATGCCTGGGACACACACACACACACACACACAGCATATTCATTTTTTATTGAATCCTATAAAATTATTCGAAAATTCTAGTTAAAAAACAATTTGTGGAAAACCTCTCTTTATTTTGTTTCTCTTTGAGAAAAAAACAGAAATTCTACTCACTGCAATGCCGATATCTTTCTAAATCTTAAAGGTATTAACTGAAATTTGTATATAAGTTGCCCTAAATATCTGGCTTTGAAGTTATGGAAGAAAAATTACGCTACATCTCGCACGTGCGCAGTTAAAAATTATTTATTACAAATTTTAAAAAGAAATTTTCAAAATAAAGGTAATTTTTATTCTTTGCAGAAAATTACTTTTTCTGCAAGGAATAAAAATACAATGTTTGGCACGAGGTAATACGATTTCGCATACAACCTGCGAATTTATAGAAGCCATTCCACTCTAGATTCTTCTAAAGAAGTCTAATTCACGCCATGAATTTTTTAAAATAAATTCTTGCTTGGCGAAGACTACACCAATTTTGAGCTACAGTTCTATACATTAAATGCAGTCATTTGTGATGGTCACTGGACAAAGCATTTTTGCCGCCTTAACATACACCGTAGCTGAATGAAAGCATAAAATTTCTTACACTCCAGGGAATATTTGAGTCATGTGTAGTATAAATTGGACACTTGTGGGATGTTGTTGAATCTCGTGTTTTTACTTTTTCTATCCGCAGTGTATTTTTTTATTCTGTACATCATCTAAGTAAAGTGAAATAACTTTCAAAGCCCATTCATCTTTTTGTGCTCTTGGTATTTCTCAAAACAGCATTCTAGTGCATTGATAAAATGTTTTAATCCAGTTTAAAATCTAAAAGAGCTTTCCTTTTCTGCCCTGAAAAAAAGATCCATCTCTTATTGTCTTGAGCAACTTAGAAAGTACTAAATCTTTTTTAATACAAAGTATATGTATTGCTTTACTATTCAAATTGCTGATATATGTTTCATCAAAGAATTTTATCATGATAGCTAAGGCATTTATGCCTTTCAAATTGCCTACAGTGTTTTTCTAATACTATGAGGAATATTTTTATATGCGATATGCTTTTGAAAATTACTCTGGAGTCGACTGCCTCTTTCTACTGCTTTATTTTTAGTGGCGTGTTGCTTTTTCATATAGATCTTTCCACCGATCGCATATCTTTCGGAAACCCGATGGATTGATTCGTCTGTCAAGGTCTGGGAAAAACTTCCTAGTTTCTATTGAGAAAAGGCGTATTTCCTAGAGACCTTTATAGGGTAGGGAAAGAAAGTTATGTAAATAGTCTTCTCCACTTATGCTTTTTTAAGGAATGCCTAGAAATAGTGTATTTTTTGGCAAGGATTCCTTCGTAGGTGCAGTTAGCCGCCGTAGCCATCCTGGTGTTTGTTTTTAGATGACGTTTGTGTGAAATGCGATACCGGAGAACCATCTGTTACGTGTCACATTTGACAAGAATTACGTGTTAAAAATTTGCACTTTTCAGGGCTATTTTACTAATTTTACATGGGAAAGATTCCCGTAACCCATTTCCTCTATTTGGATTTGCGTTAGCTTTTAATATAAAAACAAATGTGTTGTAATGAAGTCGATCGTTTACTTTGAAAGAGCCATTACAGTAGAGAGGACATTTTCTAGAAAAAAATTCGCAAACTCATTTATTTATTTTAAGGATTTCTTGTAGAATTCTGTTAAACGAGTTGTTTGAAACAGTTATCAGCTGTTTCAGAATGACGGTATCGTTTGTTCTTATTGAAAATATACACATTATTTTAATTCTGAAAGCCCTTGATTGAGAGTTACCTCTTTAGCATTTTTGATATTCAAGTATTAACTTATTTGCTTCTTGTATGTGTATTTCGTTAAAAATCTTAATTTCTCCTCCGATATAACATAGAAAAAATAATACATACTCTATTTTGTTTATTTATTAAGTTTATACTTTAGCTGGCAAATTATGATTTTAAACAAAAAATATAATAACATTTATATGGGTATCTGTTTCATTTTTTTAAGTAGTATAACATTATTTCCCAGAAAAAGTTTTGTCAAATTTGTAATAAGAATTTATATTAATTGTATGTGATAATTTAAAAAAAAATGCCTTTTAAATTGCTAAAAATATCACTTTTAAATTATCACAAGGTTCATTCATATTATAAAATAGGCAATGTAGTAGGATCTTTCAGTGGCTCAGAATTCGGTTGCAATCAAAAGTATTTCGAAAGAAACTAGGGAAGACTGACCCACTCCGAATTTAATGACCTGCCAAACCATCATTCCTATCTTCAGTCTGAAAAAAATTACGCAAGAACCCTTGAATCAATATGCGTTTCGACCCGGTGAGTAATAAGCAATTTGCATACTGCGGCTTAGTCTTTCGCTTTGTGACCCGCTTTAATATTGAATCAAACCGGTCGGTAAAAAACCAGCTGTCTATTAAATTTGTTACATTCGATGATGAAGCTTGTCGAATTGCACGTTTTTTTGCTCCAGAACTTTGCAAAGTTTGAACTTCTTTCAGGGGGAAAAGCAACAATCGGGTCAGCATAACAAATATTTATTGTTGTTTTATTCGCTTCCTATCATTGAAGCAACCGCCGCTGCAAATTTAGATGCAGATGTCATTAATAAATCTGGAACGAACAGTTTGAGTTTGCATACTAGTTTTTAACAGTATCTGGGGAAAGGACAATAGAATTTTGAACCTCTTTTGCAATGTTTTGTGTTCATAAGTTACTATGAGTTTTCACATTAGCAAACTTACTAGTCTAATATGAATGTTCGGTTATATCGCATGCAGACTTCGTAAAATCGTCCTGCGGTTCAGCAGTCAAGTCGCATTTACCATTAATATTTTGAAAGTTACTACCTGTTGTAAACTCTTTGGAGTTCAGAACTTGTTATACCATCAACCCTATTGTAATGTCACAATCGTTTTACTGATGAATTTGCAGAGCTGGGTCTGTAGATTCTTGTTGTATAATGAAATTAATTATAATTCCATTGCTTAAATTAACACTGGAAACAAAAGATTTGGTCATTTAGATGGTTAAGTAGTGATATATCAAACACATATTACTTGAAATTTAACCCTTTTTTTAAAGCCTATATAACTTAAGTCTTGCGTTACTTTTGTTCAAAACGCATGTTATTTTTAAATGTAAGTAATGTTCCCGTTGTTCTTAGCAATTATTAGGATCGTAGCATAATATTTGAAAACCTGCCCTCTGAAGCATTTACAAATATGATTACATATCATTATTTATGTAATGATTATTGATGCGTGTTAAAAACTCAGTTCCTTACCGTTACCAAGTTCTAAGAATTGACAGCTGTATTGAAACTTTCTTTTCGCTTCCGTCAGTCATCAAGAAACATAATTAAATCACGAAATGAGTAATATAACGATGTTAGTTGTAAAATGTTGACTTAAGGTGAAATAACTTTAAATGATAAATACATTATGTTTTATTGAATTCTGATATGATTAGTATTATTCATGATGTGGTTAGTATCACTAATTCCGTGGTTGTTTGGTGGAGTTTAATGGTGCAAAGCCGGATCTGGCCATGTTGCACCAATCATATTAACTGATTACTGAAATCAATTGTTCTGCAAGTTGAAACTCTTTGAATGAATTTAACAAATGTTCTTCGACTGAAGAGAACATTTTACTACTTCAGATAATATTAAATTACTTTATTTTAATTATAAAATAGTTCACATTTAAAAGTACTTGAAAGCTGTGTGTGGTTAAAAACTCATTTACCTATAAAACATCAGGAGTAAGTACTGCATAAGTGAAAGAAAACTAATTTCTTGAGTTAAAATGCATCATTATTAATTATAATAGATATTCATAGCAACATAATTCAATTCAGTTGCTTATTTTATCATGTTTTTTAATTTGATAGAGTAGTCATTCTTATGTTTAAAAACAAAAAACAATCACAGTTTCTGATTCTGGAACAGAAATTTTAAAAAAGCTATAGTTTGTTAACCTTTGATAAAATGAAAATAAGGCTGATGATTCTAGATTGTCACAAATGAAAATTTATGTCTGGCTTCATAAGATATTGAATTATTGGTTTTGCACATGATTACACTATATTCTAAGAAACTTTAACTGGAAAATAGTCCTTTTCAATGAATATGCGTTAACTTGTTTTCTTTTATGCTATTTTTATTATTGATGTGTTTACTGATACTGATTTTTCTTAGAATTTCTACGTACTACTACCCTGAATTACGGATATTTTACTAAAACTTATAGTTTAAGATAGCGTCAGTTTTATGCATAAATTCTAAAACCCCTTCTTCATTCACATACAACATACATTTTTGCAACGCTACCTCAAAAAGAATATATGTTTATTACATGCCATGAATATGAAAAATTATATGCCATGAATAGTTGAAATTTATTTTAGACGTCTGCATACAAATAAAAATGACTTGGTTGAAACCAGTTGGTTGTTAAACAATATAACGGATTTTTTTCCAATTATAGTATCCAGTTATCACATTAAAAGAAAATATTGATTTAATTACATAAACACAATTTAATACAATATAATATCCTCGTTTTTTAATCGTAATTTTTATTTATCTACTTCAGTTGACAAAGGATTAACCTAACATAAATGTTAGAAGATCTGATAATTTGCATTTTTATTCAAAAGTTGCAACTTCGAACAATTATAGTCCTTAGTTTTAAAAGTAATCCTGATTTTTCTGCTAGTTTCACAAAAACCCGCGATTACTAAAAATATTAACTCCTTCCTGTCCTGAAAATTTCCTGTTAGCTGACTTTATTATAAAGAACTTCAACTGAGAATAAAATAAAAGTATTTTCTACTGGAAGATGTTTAAGATAAAATATTACTCGAGTTTTTTTCATTGTTATTTCTCATCTCTTCAAAAACCTACACTCTTTCGATGATAAAATCGGCAAAAATGTGTAGAGGAGGAATTTCCAGTCTATGACAGTGATGGATTGAAAAATGAAAGACTATACAAAAGTTTTTATCGCTATGTTGCTGGGGCTTTCCTTTGACCAAGCTGAGAAAGACGCTGAGTCTGCTATTTCAAGCGTTTTATCTCAAAAGGCCGCTACTAAACTTGCGACTTAACTCTGACTTTTCATCAGTTCCTAAAGAATATATTTTACATCAGAACCAGAAATTTCAGAAATATATGTCGGAAAAAAAGTCGAGCTCATAAAGATTGTTATAAAAAAGGGTTGAAGTCTACTTCAACTCTTTCCTGGGCTTTTTAGTTTATTTTCTTCCTAAATAACATATAATTTTGTATTAGCCTCTTAACTGCTTTTGGTAGCAACAGAGAGGGTTTAGTTCATCTGGTTTATCGATTTGCAGAATATTTATTATTTATTTTTATCTATACAGTAATGTGCCAATCATTGGATCATTTTTTCAGAAGTACGATTTTCAGGTATACTTGTCCAAAGTTTCCGCGCAATTCGAATGATTTTCTATAAAGTTGTAATGGATAAGTTAATAAGCATGATAATATTGGTAATCCACTTACATTGTTTACTAAAGTGTATTTCGTTTATATAGAGTAACGTTTCAGCCACTGCATCATTTTTTTTAGATAGTACGCTTTTGAGGTATGATGAACCGAATTTTAACTCGGTTCAAATGATTTTGCGGTATGTAGGTTTTAACGAATGAGTAACTATGATAATCCACATAAATTGTTAGTCAAAAGTATTTCGTTTACATTTTAAGTGTCTATTAACTTGTAAATTGTGCTATCCATTAATATATGTCAAGAATTTAAATTGCAAATGGAATGTTCAGAATGTATCGAATATTTATGTTAATGATGCAAGTCTAATATGTTAGTTATTATTCATGAAATATGTCTAACTAAATGTATTTTTATTCTCTTTTTAGGTAAGTTGTATCCTCGAACACGTTTTGTATCTTACATCTTCTCTAAGTCAGACTGCATGTGGTAAGATATACTATTTCCTTTTAACTTAAAAAAGTATTTCTAACGTTTGATGTGAAGTATATAAAGCAACAATGCATGCCAGTTTATTTTTCAAAAGGGAAAATATCAAATCATATCGTGCGTTTTGGGATTGAAGCTTCAAATATAATACGTACGGACTATTTTAAATTTTCTTTTCTGATATCTTTTATCTGATACATTATATACCTTATGGATTTGTAAGTGCTTGCAAATGTACTTTTGTAGTCACGCTGCGTTTGAAGATTTCTGAATATTCTTCCTTCGATATCAGGCCCTGTAAGGCTTTGTCGTGACGATCTTTTCAAAAAATTTCAGTCTCGGGAGAGATTTCTAAAGCTAGTAGCAAAATCTCAATTGATAATTTAAAAATTCAAAATGAATTGTTTATCTAAACCAACTTGTAAAATTGAAATTGATTGTTTAAAAAATCTCATTTTTGGCTGTTTTCTTTCACTCTATTTGCTGAAGAAGCTACTGTAATTTAACTAATACTTACCATCTGTTTTTACATAGTTACTACAGAATTAAATTCAGTACGGAGTGGTATATAGGTAGGATGTTGAACAGTTAGCGGACTATTACGTGGCACGATGAACATCAGGAAATTCCTCTAAGTAATTTGAATTTGTACTGTTATGTCGTAGAGCATATTCAGCGTTAAAGTTTGTTGTCAGCTACGTTACCAAATGTTATAACTGCACTCTCTGAACGGCATTGAACATTGTACATAATTAAGTATACCAGATTTCAAACAATTTGATTATTTACGAAGGCAGCTTAAAATTTAAGATACAAATTTTTTTAAAAATATAAAAAGAGCGAGATTTTAGGTAGCTTATATGGCCAACCTCTCAATGAAATAGCCTTAAGTGTGAGAAGAAGGATTTTCCTCACCCAATCTGTATGTTACATTCCTGTTTATCATCGTTACAGTACATCAGATTTGTAACATCTCAATGAATTTAAAAGTGAATACCCAAAAATATGATTACTTCAACAGTTTGCTGTCATGCTGCCACAGGAATGTTACAAGCAACTGTCTGTTACTCGGTCACTCTCTGTTAGTCTGACACATCCTATTATTTTGTCACTCGGTGTTCCGTACAACTGCCTATTGCTTTCTCTTTCTTTGGGATGTTCCTCACAGAATCGTGTATTGCTTTATCACTGTTTTGAATATAATCAGTTTTGTCATTTTCTGGAGGAAAGGAGCTGTTTCGGCAATTTCGTGTAGCGGTTGCTAAAAAGAGTGTAGTTATAGAACAGCGGTTTTTGGAGTGCTTTATTTTTTTAACTAAGGAAATTTCTTTAATTAAAGCCTTAATCAACACTTATCTGGTGTAAATTGTTACTACATTCAAGGCTTTGTTTAAAATTAAAACTAACTCAGTATTGCTGTCAGTGCTATTTACTTAGCTTTTAAGAGACCTCCATGTTTATAAATAATTTTCGAAGCGCCTTTTAGTAATTTTTTACACAAAAATGAATACGGTAGTAAATTGTTTACGTGGGAGTTTTTTCATATAATTTTTGTTCAATAATAAGATATTTTTACGAATCATATTTTTATTTAACTTTTGATTTTTTGTTTATTTGTTTGTTTTGTTTTCAAGAACATCGAAAGACTTAAATGCCTTCTCACTTCTTACATATAAATGCATTCATGTAAGTCATTTCAGATATATTCTGCTTTTCCCTCAACGGAATATTTTTTTTCTCTTTTATGAATAAAATAGGAAGAGCCAGTAGCCGTTTTGTCATTTGCAATTTTGAAGTCGATAGGTCTTTGCTTTTAATATGACTCAAAAATTATTATTTAACACTAATACGTTGATTTTGTTCCTTAACACCTTGAAAAATAAAGATTGCAACTAGTGAAGCATATTTCATATTTCCTTGATTTCGGTGCTTTTCGCCTTTTTTTTCACCGCACAGTCGATTTCTATTTCGACATTTCATGTTTCTTTCATCTATTATAGTTTCCTATGCACAGTGAGAGTTATTTTTATTGAAAATTGTTAAGAGTTAATTTATTTTTTTAAATACACTCATTCTAAAGAAATCATCTATTCGCAATCGAATTTTTACTTTATTAGTTTAAAATATTCGGATTTCAATTCACTTTCTTGTTATATTCATTAATTAGTGAAGAAATTCCGCCCTATGCATGTATTTAGACGCGTCATTTATGATGCAAAAAAATTAATCTATCATTTTTATCCAACTATCGGAACTTAAATTTACTTACTATACTTCACTAAATCTAACAAGTTAATTCGCTGCTTTATGCGACTCGAAATTGTTTAGCTTCAAGTCTTAACTAGTTACCTGTATAATTATGAATTCATTAAGAAATGTGTATTTTCTGCAACACAATTATTTAAAAATTTTATCAGTGAAAGCTTTTAAATCCAATACTTATTATGTTTAAAACATTTAAGAAAGAAAGCTATTATACCATGAAAATCATGAAATATTTTTGAAATTATATGGTAAGACTAATATTTCTGTAACGATATGTATTGGTTTTCTAACCCCAAATTCTGGAATAAACGTATAAGCTGTAATTCCAATTAAAGGAGCATCTAAGTATCTTTGTAGTGTGCATTAAAAATATGATGCTACGAGTTTCAAATTACATACTGACTTAATGTGAACGAAACAAGTTGTCAGGATATCTCAAGATTTTGTGCGCTATGTGAATTTAGGTTTCCAGAAAATTTTAAATTAATTACAAAAATAACAAGAGTTACGAAATTTGTTGCAATGGAATTTATAGCCTGAAAATAACCGTTTGTCAGATTACATTTTGTCAGCTACTGATACTCTTACCGCGTATAGTCGTGCTTTAATATCTTCCTGTTTTCGGAGCTTTCGAAGCTTTTTTTTAAATTTTATTTTCCCTTACGGCTGTTTTAGGCTGGCATTAATTCAACAATAGCCGCAGAAAACATAGATTTTTATAGATTTGTGTCTTCAATTTAAAAACTGTTTCAGACGACTGCAAGAACATATAATTGATTTAAAAAATTTCTATCGATTTCCTTTAGTAAGAGCCATGCGCGTTTTTAAAAACCTATGCTATCCAGTTTATTGTGTCGCCAATAAACGACCTGGGGCGGAATATAAATTTAATAATAATTTACTGTAAAGAATTTATTTGTTATTTTATTTAGAATTTATTTGTTATACATAAAGAGCACAAATTTCATTTATCAAAATCATTTATTTTTATAAAGCAGACATTTCAATTATTTCACCGATGTACAAGAATCGAGCAATATATTCTAATAAATATTTCAATTTTTATTTTAGTTTCTGCATAGTTAAATTATTTGTTATGTATTATATATTATTTTTATACAGTTCAGCAACGGATTCCGAGACTACCACTTTTGGACGATTTTACACCGGAAAGGGGTGTCAGGCAATGAGTCATATGAGAGCATTTCCGGAGTTCTTTGTTAGATCACGCTCAGTAAAATATGAACATCACCCTTCCATTCTTCACTTTCCCCCTATTTTGATGAAAATAACTCCCCCCGGCGCATGCGCAAAAGCGCGGAGGGTTTCCGAATCCGTTGCTAAACAATATCTTGTACGAATAAAGCATTTCGATGCACTGAAGATATGAAAACTCAAATTTAAAAAACGAGCCTTAGTTTGAATTGTAGTATAGGATGGTTTGGAAAGGTTAAAAGTGGGATCGCGACGGCTTTTCTTATTTTCCCCGTCATACCTAATTCATTACAGAAAGAGTTCTTTTATGCTTCTGATAGTGGTGCAAAATCGGCAGTTAGCTGCAAACCATCGACAGAATAGATTTCTTTTAATGTCTCTATCTAATTTGCATCGTTTTTTTAAAATTATTCTTTTTAATGGGAATGCATCGTTCACTTACTCAACACAAAATACGCTTCTGCTAATATTTAAGGAATTTTAAAAATTTAAATCATAGCTTTGTTATAGATACAAAACTGTTGTAGAGGAACGACTTAAATTGACTCACGTTTCTTTTTTAATTTTACCATCTCAACACAAATCCACCAAGTTCACATGTCCAAAACCAGATACGCTTTTGATGATATTTAAGTAATTTTACTGCATAAATAAAGCTCAAATATGCATATGCATTCTTAATGGATTAATTTTAAAACTTGCAGTATAGCCTTGTGGTAGTTTAAAAAAACACTGTCTTAGAGAAATGGCTCATGTTTCTTCTCTGTATCGATAAAAATTCAAATTAATGAAACTTGTCTCAGTCAAAAAATACAGGTTTCTTATTCTTGCTGTAGGAAATAAAACATGTAGTTGTTTAAGATTGTTTGCTTGGTTAAACTTGCGTCTGATGTTAGTGCGAATATTCGTAATTTATAGTTCTGGTTCGTGACTGATTGTGGGAACATTTTAGGGTTAGTAGGTTACTGTCTAGTCAGGTCCATATTAAGGTAAAAATAACCGTGTAAATAAAACTGGTTAACCTACCACATTGAGATCGAGACTACTAAACTGTCTGGGAATTCCTTAAGTAAATCATAATTTTGCTATATTTACGCAAGTATTTCCAGAAATAGTTAACGTTAAGAAAATCCCGGAATTCCGAAACGGAAATGCTTTTCTCAACATCTTTTTTTCTTCTTCCCAGCGTTTTCACTCTAAACCTGTTCTTATAATAAGACAAATAAAAATCTATGATATATAATATCATTTCCTTACGTAATTCACGAAATACTTGAAATAAAACTGTTATAGTGTAACTAAACTTATAAAACATTACGAAAGTAATCTGTTGATACTAAACTTGCTAATTTAGTGAAATTTTGAAAGAAAAAAAAACAAGAATGAGTTCAAAGACTGCAGAAACATTTCATCTTTAAAATAAATATTTCTGAGAATTTAAGAACTTATTTTTAAGTTCAAAATGGCTCTCTCTTCCCAGGTACTGAAATATTGTGAATTATCTGACAGTTGTAACTTAATTAAATTTTTAAAAAGTTAAAGATCATCCGGCCATCATTTTCAGATTGTTAAAAATAGCATCGTCCTTTGTGGTTCACAGGAAATTACTTACTCTCACTTAAAGTATACTGCATTCTTCGGTTCAGTCTTAATTTGTGTATTTCATAGCTTACGCATATCCTCTCTCGTTGAAGCTGTTGCCATCCCTTGTTTGCATTTACACACTTGCAGTTAACGCAGATTTACCTGCTACTTCTTAATTCTATAAGCAAGCTTCATTATACTCTTTGTGAGATTTATGGAAACTAAAGCCATGTTAATGTACATGGGAATGTTATTGCAAAATGTCACCTTCTACTACTTCAAATGAAGATTAACCCTCAAGATTGTTAATTTATTTTGCTGAAGATCCGATGCGGTAGTTGCTGCATTAATATCTCTCCCGGTTTATTTCGAGCCCTATTTATTTTGCAAGCGGATGCTGCGACATTATGCACTTCCGGATCGTAGAGGCACAGTTGCGTTTGTCCGCCTGTCAAAGCCGACAAGGAACAAAATGTTTTCTCTCGGAACAACGGCAATATTCTCTAATTAAGACTTGTTTCCAAAGGTTAACAACAAAGGGGAGAGTAAGAAAGAGGAGCAAGCAGTCGATAAAATTTTCATCTATCCGCCTCCACCCCTATTACGTCCTTCTGACTTCACTTCCGTGCAGAAGGCAAAAGGAAACAACTGTTGCTTGTTAACGATACAACTGGGGTGAGGGGTGTAGGAACATGGGCCGATGGCACTCTTGTTCGTCATTGCGTTTTTGGTGACAGAGGGCACGATGATATCTTTTACTTTCAATCTCTTCCCCCCGTTGCCGTAAGTGAGGTATTTAATTGGGATGGAGAGGGGAGATGATGAGTTGGGGTTGTGGATTGAGTGGGCCGTCAATTATGGCTTCCACCAGGGACGTGAACAGTGACTCAACGGTAATTATTAAAGCGTGAAGCCGTACGTAGGGTAGGAATGCTATTGTTACAGAGTCATTTGTTGGGAAAGGGGAGGATGGCGTATATAATGCAATAACTTTATTTAACTTCGGAGAATTGGTCGCGAGGGTGCCAGTGGTCAAATACCGACCGAATTCGGATTATCGACCAGCTGAGTTTCGAATTAAATCCAGGAGAGTAATTTTCTCTGTGATAGACAGAACCGATGAATTAGGGACAACATAGGAAAAAGTGATTTAAAGTAAAAAATTTTTTAGAATAAAAATTTTAACAAAATTACTATGACTAATATTATTTTAATCAGTGGTTTATTAGTTAGTGCTATTTATAAATCTAAAAATTCGGAAATGCTATTAAAATTTGTGTCTAATTCACTGAAGCCTATTCAAAACTCATAGCACATAGTCATTTATTATTGTAATTCAGGATTTTACAGGCATTTTTTTGATAAATTATTGCGTATTTTTAGGCATGGACCTTTGTGAGAAAGCAAATAAGAAAGCATAACATATTTTGAAAAGTTTCAACTTTCTTCATTCTTTTCAAAAGGAATTACACAACGGTTAGTCTTCTTCTAGAAAGAATACAGAATCGATTCCCTGTCTCGAAATATACTCGTAAATCGTCTTTTCCGCAAACTGGCTTAACGTTACTATACATTTTAATCTCTATCGCAAGAACCTATTATATATGAAACTGCTTACCGCAGATCAATTCTAAGCATCACATGCAGCTTCTTTCGTGTTTCCTGAGTGCTTTTAAGATCTCTCAGATTCGCTCTTAAGCTCCTCTCCTTTACAGTTTGTCACTTGTGACGCTCTGAATAACTTTGAAGCCTTCTAAAATATCGATTTTTAATGCCTTTATACCTACTCGCTGTAACTATACTAAATAACGTCTTGTAATATGCTTCAATAACATTAAGTTCTTCAGGGATGGACATCCACATCTTTAAGCTTTTCCAACTATGGAGTCTTGAATTTTAAATTACCTTCGTGAAGATTTTCCAAAATGCATAACTTTTGAGGGAATTTTGAGACTAGTAAGATTAGGTTTTACGTTAAGTTCACTAGTTATGTACGTAATATAATGAATTGTATACTGGCTATAATTGCATGTACTTAATTGTAGGTGCATGAAAAGGCATACAATTCAGCATAATAATAAATTTCCAAATTAAAAGTTAATGAATAGGATCTAGTTCCAATGATCTTTCAATCATAAAAAGCAGTATCGAATATGTGCATTGCTAGTATATATTTTACCCCTGTAATAGAGAATATTGCGGTAATTTGATTAGAAAGTGTTAAATATTTTTTTGGTATCTCTAGCTTATGTACTCTTTTACTGCAAAATGTCATTAAAGACATCTTCACAATGTTCAGAACTGGCGTGTATTAGAAATTTTTCTTTTACGTGGGCTTTATATTTGGTAAATTATGCTCTGAAGTAGAAACAAAAAGTACCTTTACTTTAAAAATGGAACAATTTGTTTGCCCATCTTCCTTCGCCAAGCTAATATGGGTGTGTATACCTTAAAATGCTGGCCATCTCGCTTTAAACCTTCCCTAAACATCAATATTGAAAAAGAGTACCTCCATCGTCCATCTAATGAGGGTGTGTATGTATTATAAGCTCTCCATTTCATCAAAAACCCTCCCATAACATCAATAGAAGAAAGGAGGGAAAAAAAGTTCCACTTTGACAAAGACAAAATAAAGAAAGCAAAACTTGCCTGAATGTCCCATCATTAATGCGATGGGTCTCTTGACCGTGCACTTGAATGGTGGTCATTACAAACACTTTTCTTTCGGAGTTCATTTCTTCCACCCAAACCTTCTGAATCGACAGAAAAAGCGAGTCACTGGTAGAGGACGAACAACTGGTACTAGCACAAATCGATTCCCTTCCCCGTAAATGGTTCCTCGCGGAATTCAATAGATTTGTGATTGCCCTGCGAAAGATAAACTCGGCTTTTCCTATTCCGAACCTGATGCTTGCTTTGTTTTCCTTTATCTCTTTCTTGCAAGTGTTAATTTTGCTTTCTTTGCATAAAATGTCAATTGCTCGTCTTTAAATGTCGTGGTGTATCAGTTGAGGCTCACCGAATGGCCGATCTCGCAGCCGTAAAATGTCATAGAATTCCATTCAGTCCGAAGCAAATATTTAGAGAAAAGATGTTCAATTTTAGTTGGCTATTGAAAAATTGATTGACTTTCAAGAGAAGCTAAAAGATCTCGAATCAAACATTCGTTAAACTGATATGAATAAATTTGTCGTGTAGCTGCAAATGTGACCATCTACACTTTTCAAAAATACGTTTTTTAAAGATTATCCGTTTTGAAAGAAAGTCGATTTGACCCTCTTAATATCTCGTCATCGTAAATTCCGTACTCGAACACATTGCCTAAACGCTTCGAATGACATACAGTTTATTTTTAAAATTTCATTTTGATTAGATGTGACAGAAAATCCACTTTTCTCAAAACATTTCTTATTTGGAGACGGCCACTTTTGCAGCTGCACGACACACATACTGTTTTCATTAGTAATTTGTTAAAATACCTTTGTCTTTTGGTAATGTGTGCATTTCAGTATTTATTGTTATTTTACAAAACGCCATTTAAAAAAAAACTGGCGTTATTACACATATATTATGAAATCTTATCTTAATAATCATTTCCCTTCAATAAATAATATCTAAATGGTGTTGTTTGCCGATAACAGGTTAAGAGTGTCACAGGTAGATGTTGAAATAATCTCAGGTGGTAATACTGCTACTAAAGATCCAAGTTAATGGTGCAGAATTTTTTAAATTATTGATTAACGTTTTCATTAAGACAAGTTAGTGCTAAATTTTCTATTTCACTTACCGTTCGATCATTGTACATTCACAAACCACATTAGCTGTAGTGTAGCATAAAATGGCAAAAATGACGGCGAACATAATTTCATTTGATTTATGATTTAAGTAATACTGATTATTCACTGGAACTGTACATTAATCACTAGAATCGGACAAAGTAATTAATAATTTTGTTTAAAATTCAATCACTTTATGTTAGTCATGTTTGCAATTCCAAAAATGAAATTTTCTATGATGCTATATAATATCTACTTACATTGTTATGTTAGTTTCATCGGCTATATAGTTATTGCAATCTGTCAGTATTAATGATCATTTATAGTTATGCAAGTGATATTAGTTACTTTCTGAAAATAACAACTACTGCTAAATGATGATTGATTGATGAGTTTTATTTCGAGTTCTGTCAAAAATGGACTTTGGTTTTTGAAAACTCTTGCTGACAGTAAAATTAGTATTTTGAAAATTTTCAGTTGAAATGATAGAGAAAAAATTCTCAAGGCTGTAAGTAAAAGCAAAAAATTTGCAAAAATATACAGAATTCTTCTCTGTCTCACTTGACCATATTGACAGGGGTTTTTTTGTAATGCCGTAATGCTTTTTGTTTTGCGTATGATTAGTCTTTAAAAGGAATATTGATGATAATGAAGAGCTTAGTTGTCTGCAGTGATGAACAAACTATGCGTGGGTTTTTAAAATTTTCACACGAATATAAATAAAATAAACATTTAAGTATAATTTAAGTTAACATAGTCTGATATTAAAGTTTTAATTATATATATAATATAGATATTTACAAATACCAGCTACAAATATAATATCTGTACCGCAAAAGCTTATGTTACAATAATTCAATATTTTGTGATCAATTTCGTTGTTTTTAAACAGATGATGAAACTTAAAGTATTGCTTATAGTAAATAGATTAAAATTTGAATTTCCGTTTAGTAATCCGTTTTCTAAATTAACTCCCACTTAATGTTCCATTTTGCATTGTGGAATTGAAATCTACTAAGTTGATTTAAATTAATCATATGCATATAATAGAGAAAATTTCATTAATATTATTAAATAAGTTAATATCATTACCAAAAATTAAAATCTTATGTTTGATTTCAATTATTGTATGAAAACTAGTGCGTATCATCAACTACCATTCAATTTCCCTTAGAGAATTGTTAATATGAGCAAAAGATATCATTCAATACGTATCTCGTCTCTTAGAGAATAATCTCATTCAGTTTACAGACAATATTTGGTGTTAACTGATAAAGATGAACATACTGAATTTCGCCTCTCCAAGAAACCCTTAGTCCTGCCAGTGATAACCTACAGGTACACGTTATCTTTCTTCTCTGTACCGTTGTCACCAGAAAGAGTATATGACACTTCAGATTTCCGTTTGCATTATGAGATATTGACTGACAATCAATTAATTGCAAACAACGCGGAGGAAAGCGTTCCTTCGCCATCCTATTCAGATACCCAAACTGAAGCTCTGTTGTCAGAGGAATATGATTTCGAGGAGGACGCGAATATCTTTCAATTCTATTTGACATTCCAATCTTCTCATTTAGTCGGATGGACGTTAAACCGCACGATTTATTAATGAGGCAATATCAGAAGCTCCACTGGAATTGGAAATGCTAAGTTATATAGATTTCCTGAACATATAGCTCCCTAAAGTGTCTAGACAGTAGATATACCGAGCGAATACTTCGACAGAGTGAAAATTAAATGAGTTGGTAATCTGTAGCATTCGGGAACTTAAACATGCATTGGAGAGATTTACTCGCATGTTTGTAATCATGCCATTATGAGTCAAGTTACTCTATAAGTGAAGCATTTTTCATTTTGATGTTAAATTTCTATTTAAAATACGTGCAAATATCGTGATTGTTAAAAGAATTCTAAGATTTACATTTAAAATTGTGGGATATTGTTGATAATTGATCTGTGTGAACGAAATTTAGAAACTAATGGCGTCTTTCTGACGCACGCATTTAGACTTTTAGGGCATTTTAGCTGTATGAATTGACTTATTAATTTCAAAATTGCGCATTTAATGCCACTGATTTCAAATAAACAACGATTTGCAACAGCTGTTACAATCCCATTTTGCTCACACGAGTATTCCCTCGATGAATAGTTTTATAATTGTTGATAATCGATTGTTTATTATGCTTTATGTGTATCTACGATTTTGTTAAAGCTGGGGAATAACAAGCCGAACTTTTGAAGATTTAATTTTCTATTTGCCGAAACAACGAAAATATTCAGAAGTCGTTGATTCCAGGAATAAAACGAAATGTTTTAATATAAGCATGAAATCATAATGCACAAAGGTGTATTCCCCTTTTCGTTTGAAGTTTATTTTCGCAACGAATGGTTTTATTATCCTTTTAAACTTTGAATTTTATTACCAGAACGTGATTCGGTGCCTAACCTTAAGTCACGCTATTTGATTTCTGCCAGCCTTAAATGTGCATAAAACTCTGTCATTATTACTTCATTTCTTGTACTTGAGTTGTTTAAAATGTAATATTGCGGATATTATATTAGTCATTTATTCCTGTTTACTTCATTTTCATGCTTTAATAATAAAAATTTAGTACTGATCCATGTTGTAAATGACTGTCTTGCTATTTATGAAAATGAGATAGGAAGAAAATTAGCGTTTTTCTTTTCAAAATATGATAAATTTTCCCTTGTGCTAATATCAAAATTAAATTAAGCCATCTGTAGTCTAGATGAATATTTTTCTTGAATGGTATTCTCACAGTTACGAAAAATATTCAATATTTTTAACGACTCAAGCTTTTTGTGTTTTACCAATTTTAAACGATATTCCATTGAGATTCTCTGAGAAATAAACCAGAAGCTACGATTTTCATGAAATTCTGAGATTTTACTGAGATTGAATTCTTGCCTTTTTTCTGCCCACGAAAATATAACATATAAACTTATTTATATTAAATGGATGAAGGAAATTTCCAAATATATATTTCAGAATACTCGTTAATTATCCAAATCATGTATAGTGAAAAACAGAAATCTAGACTAACAACATATTACATTTTAAGAAATATTTCAATATGCCACTTTCATGGTGAAAAATCCGGAAATATGTCTTCATACTATGTAAAAAGTAAAATATCATATTATATTCATAAAAAAATGACTTTTTTAATGTAGTTGACTACTCCCGTTTTTTTAGTACTTTCTAACATGCCCTCCCTTATTATTTCTTAATTTGGCTCAATTCGCTGTGTATAGAACGACACCTGATGCAGGCGGGTTTGATTTTCAAAACTTATGCTGTATATCTACGGAAAACCACAATTCAGCTAAAATAAGTGCGCTGTATATAGACCGACATCTGATACAGTCGGGTTTGATTTTCAAAAGTTATGCTGTATATCTACGGAAAACCACAGTTCAGCTAAAATAAATTACTTCAACCAAAGTCTTCGCCGTTATTTGAAAAGTATAGCGTTCTACCCTTTTAAAAAGACTGAAGATCCCTGCCTGGGGCGGTACTTTTATGGGCGTTTGAAAACGTCTTTAAAGTTCTACATTTATCTTGCCATTCTTTAAAGGAGGAACATAGCAGGGTGACTAGTTTCTACATTTCCAAGTGCTTTTCTCCATTCATCCAAAGATGTCCTGGGAATCTTAATCCCTGTTTCCTGTTTCGTTTTCATTTATTGCAGTGAAGATGCATTCATCTGAAGTCGTAGGAAGTAATCGTCGATGCAATGGTGATAGTGAGGAGTAACGCTTCCATTTTCTATCTAACCGATGGATTGGGTAAGATATGTTAGAATCCATAAAGTTTTGCGATTATGGAAACCTTTAAAATTAAAACACGCATTCAACTTGGGAATTTGGCTAACCTTTCTCAACTCCCTCATGTGAGGATATGTTTAATTACAATGCAAGTTCTGCTTGAATTCGCATTGCCCGTTTTCCTATGTTTATTTAACAGAGTGTCATAGTTCTCTTTGCTGTCCCTTGGTTGACTTGGATTAGACGCCTAATGAATATTTAAAATGGAATATGAATGTTCTTTGATTTGAAGAAGCTTCAAAAATAAATGTTGCTGTTCGTAGAAGACACGTTTTACTGAAAAGAAGCTGACACATTATTTTTTATTACAAGATAAAATATAAATTGCTTATCTAGTGACATCAGGATCTGTTTAACATTTTAATGCGAAGAAGTAATAGCTAATGCTTCATCTACACAAATAAATGCAGCTGTTCGTAAAAGATTCGTTTTTTTTGGGGGGGGGCGGGGGGGGTTGGATGCCTTCGTATGTACGTACAAGATAATATATATACGACGTGTGGCTAGAAAATAACCGGACTGATACCTTAAAATTTTTTAATTTTTTACAATTTTGATATTATCACCTTCAATGTACTCCCTCCTCGATCCATACACCGATTCATACGAATTTTCCCCTGTTCGAAGCAGTGCTTCAGGTGATTTCATGAAAGACCTTTCATCACCTCCTTCGCTTTTGTTTTCACTGCATTTCAGTCTCAAATCTAGTTCCTATTAGCACTGACTTGACCATGAGGAATAACAAGAAGTCACACTGGGCGAGATAAGGTGAATAGGATTTGTGTTCTACGATGGGGATTTCCATGTTTGGCCAAAAACGTCCTGAAAGACATTGAATTATGGGCTGGAACATTGTCATGGTGAAGCAACTATGATTTGTTTCTCCACAGATCAAGTATGTTACATGTTCTATACACATAATCTAATTATGTATAGAATGTTAACTGTGTTCAGTTATCAAAATTCAAAAATGTTATTTGCTATGTGCAGTCAACTTTCATTTTTTGTTTTTGTAGAAATATATGATTCTTAGTTCTCGTTTTATTTATATACCTGTGGCATTGCTGCTTGCGGGTCAAACATTTCATTTTCAATCTATATTTTCCATCCAGTTTAAAATTCATGATTTAAAAAAGTAAGTAAATAAATAAAGCTTTGGTGTCTATATATCGCTAAATATGGTAAATACCCTTTATGTATTCTAAATATTCCAGATATTCTCTTTTACGCTCAATGCAATCGAGTTCGCTTCCCATTAGACCTGAACCCTACATTCATTGTTAGTTCTCTCCCGAAATTCTTACGTATGCTGATTATTTCCAAATCACCGTGTTATTATTTCTCCCCGCCCCTCCCGATCTGAATAGGTCTCTTGCCTTCGAGATCTATTAGAAGTACCCCTTTCCAGCAATCTATTTGCACTCGCCTACTATCCTTTGGCTTGAGCACTTTCTTTCAGGGCACCTCTTATTTGGTGCCATTTTTCAAACGTGTTTCTTTCATCAGAGGCATATCTTGACAAGCAGTGGACTCTGCGGTTGCTTGCCCGACCCTCATGATCGCCTGAGCACACCCTCATCTATTGCTTCCTCTCCCCCCTGACGGGCCTGTTGATCATTCGCAATATGTCAACGTACTTTATTGACTTTTTTCATCTATGCTGTTCCACCTCGGTTTCTGTCCATTAGCAGATGTTGTTTACGAAAACGATGGGATGGGTGGGCTAGTAGAGCATGGCTCCGCTTCTTCTTCTTTTTTTTTTTTTTTTTTGTCGTTAATCGATTGAAGCATTTGTGTTTCTCAAACGCTTTTAATCGAAGGCAATGTCTGTGCTCAAATCTCTCATTTTTTAACAGAAGAATGTTCTAAACTTACATTTTTTTTCACCGCCACTACTTATTTTATCGTATATTTATAAAGTGAAAAACTGAAGCTGTAATTAATCATAAATTATACTCGTTATGCTGAATATAAATTTTACTTGCTGGTATTACCCTATTCAGTACTCATTCGAATTCCTTACCAGACAAAATGAAATAAGTACTCTAATGAGGAGAATATATTTGTTTACATTACATAAAAAGTGTAATTTTAATTTAATTGCAAAATTGCACAACGGGGGCTATCTTCCACATGATTTAGATTTGTTTATGCTGAATATAAATATTACTTGCTGGCTATTACCCTATTCAGTACTCATTCGAATTCCTTACTAGACAAAATGAAATAAGTACTCTAATGAGGAGAATATATTTGTTTACATTACATAAAAAGTGTAATTTTAATTTAATTTTAAATTTCACACCGGGGCTATCTCCCACATGATTTAGATTTGTTTATTATTTCTTTTTACAGTCGTCAGGAAATGAACTATTTATTGTGCGAATGGATGCATATAAAGGTTTTTTATGTCAAAGCATGCATCAAATTTAAGTTAAATGTTAAAAAACTTAATGGTTTCGTAAATGTTTTTGATAATTAGTAAAGTGATGCTTGGTCGTTTCGCATTCAAGCAATGATTTTGAAAAATGTTGTATAAAACTTACGTCCCCAGATTTCTGCTAATCGGCTTCAATATAGATCGCGTCCCATAAGCTAAAGAAAACTCGCCTTTCGTGCATAATAACTGTATTAAATCTCAAACACGTGGAATTGAACTATTACAGTTTTTCTCTTTTGTTTTTTCAAAGGAGTTTTTTTACTTGGGAGTGATACTGAAATCTTTTCTCATAGTGTTTACGAAGTCAGTCATTTTTGTAGCAAAATCTTAAATTTTAGGTGGAACTATGATTTTACTTACTTTTTCACTATTTTACTCTCTAAGTAACCTAACAGAACTGTCAAATTAGAAATTCGAACATAATGAAGACTTTAAAGAATAATAGCCTGTAAGAATTGTTTGTTCCTGTGTAAATGTTAATTAGGCTATTTTACGAAGCTAATATGAATAATGGCAATCTGTTGCTCTGCAACTTAGATATTTTTAATTTTCTTTGCATACATATGAAAATGCGTAACATTGAGAGGAAAAAAATGTTTAGTGCAAGTTGTGACATTTCTTGGATAGTTTGAATTAATGGTTCCAATCCCACTTGGTTTAGCATATCTAGCTAAGACCATGGACTCATAATAAAGAGGAAGTGTGGCATCTTCTGTGAGTCAAAACAACCTTGGTAAAATTGGAGTTTTATATCTGACTTAGGAACAGCGCATGGGAGTAGGCTGCCTTCCTGGAGGACTTTTTGGGGAAACTGGCAAACATATGCTTTTCCCTTTGCGGAAAAGCAGAAAAACCTCCAGCAGCTAGCACGACTGCAGCGAGCTATTCGTTGTTAAAAGATTTTTTAGCCACATCTTCAATGTTTTCTTTATAATGTTTGATTTTTATGCTGTTTACACGTTTTCTTCTTTTTACTGTTATTTTCCTTTGCTACTTTTGTTTTCCCCTTCATTTATTATGTATTTTACTAGGGTCAAAGTGACTAAAATACTCGAATCACTCACTCGTTAAAAACTCAATTTACCAGATTGAGTTTTTAACGTTTCTTGTTAAGTGGTTGAACACTGGGAATCTTTTATATATCCTGTATTAATCAGAAGGTTAGATGATAATTTAAAAGCAAGAACCATTTCAAAACAAATTTCTTCTTGTGAAACTTTTAACTGGTATCCATATTTCGTAACGGTAAAATCATCAAAATAAATACTTTAAAAATTTTTACCATGAGCATACGATCCCCCTTTCTTATGTCTTTTTGTTACAGTGGCGAAGAATAAAAACAAGCCCACTGTATACGGACCGAATATGAGGGGAGATCCTATTTTGCGTTAAAAAGATAGAAAAGAGAAAATACCATTTCCATTTTCTGTCTTTGGATCATTCAATGATACTGATAGGGACAGCGAATGGTCGCCCTCACCATCCGGGTCTTATTACGAGAACTGTGTTTTGTTATTTTACTTTTCCCCCTTTCTTTCCATGTTATTGTTTGGCGGAATGCTTCC
Source organism: Araneus ventricosus (assembly GCA_013235015.1). NCBI lineage: Eukaryota > Metazoa > Arthropoda > Arachnida > Araneae > Araneidae > Araneus > Araneus ventricosus. Next base: position 88,400 of record BGPR01000459.1, read on the forward strand.
ACTATTTCCATTAGATTGTTCTAAATTTGCTTACAAGGCTATGATACTGACATACATGTCTTCTACGTCTTGCCTCAGAAAGCTCTTTTCATACATGGCGTTAGATAAATCTGTAAAATAAATAAACTAACAAAGAAGAATAAATATATTTGAGGGAAACGTATCGGCTTGTGTAAGATTACATTTCTATCCATGAATTTATTTGCCTTAATTCTTCTGTGAGCGGTCCTCAAAATGTCAATAATTTTAGAATGGTTCCCATGTCCACGTGAAAATCATTCTAGAAATATTGATTAAGAAGTTGATTAGGAACTAAGATTTTTGAAAAGGCAATTTTCCATGATTATAGATGATAAGATTGATAAAAGAATAAATAAAAATGTGGTGGATTTAAAAAAATTGTTAATTAATTTTATTACGAAGTCAAATGAATGATCCCGGAGCAGGAGTTGTTGTGTTTGACCCAAAACACAAACTAAACTGACTTTCGCTATTTTTATAGGTTTTATGGAAATAATTTTTATGATTTAGGATGGTTGATTACGAATTAATAGGCTGGATGTGGTATGTCTTTTTTTTTCCTGTGTTTAAAGCAAACGTGGCCCAGTTTCTCAAAAATGTATTTCTTGGATGCATTCCCGTACATCTTGTTGAGTGTAACAAGCATATCTTCACAACGTCCGTTTCCAGAAATTTCAGCTATGTCGCTTGTATTACTAATTAGAAGATACGCAGTTGTAGTCGCTGGTTAAAAATCTCATTTTGAAATTTCAGTTTTTATTTGATTATCTTAATTATTAGCTTTTTTCTTTCATTATTGATAAAATATTGTGTGATAACATTTGTACCAATAAAACTTTACTAAAATGTCTATTTATGCATTTTAGAATTGAAAGCTGTAACCCTCGAAACTCAGTTATAAAAACCAACCTATTTATATTTAGATTTCAATTTCTTCACTTGAAATAGAGAGAGAAGGTGATAAATAACGTATCGATTTTTTTTTATTTGAACACCTTTCAGGAAGAGCTTTTTCTAAAACGAATTCCAAAATCGATTGTTAAAAGAACAGAAAATCCCCGATGATGGATCAAATCCCTGTTCAGCATAACCGAGATAGGAGAAAGGGAATTGGGAAAATACATTCTCAGATGTGTGGTGAGAGAAAAAAATTAAAAAGAAAATGATGAATAATAAATATAACAATATTGCTGCCAAATAAAATAGAAAAAGAACTCTAGAAAGGTCTATGGGGAGAAATAGTATTTTGTGGGAAAAGAATAAAAGGCCAGCTTAATACTTGAGGAATCTTATTGAGAAAATATTTTCTTGTCATTTCTTCCTCATCATCTTATAGCAGTACTTCTTAAACTTTTTCCACTCGTGACCCCTTTTCGGAAAGAAAAACTTTCACGACCCTGTTTTTCTCCAGAAATGTTGGTTGCGAATTCGAAAATAAATAGAAGATAAAGCATTAATTAATGGTAAATAAAGGGAAATTCAATCCAAAACAGCCATTAAGCAACTTTTAATAAAATACTTTTAAGTGAAAGTGAATTTATTAAATATTTTTCTTTTTAAACGTTGAAGTATCTGAACGAAGAAGGCGGCTCGAAAACTTTAACGATCACATTGGCGTTCGGTGCAAACCAACTTGGGGTCGTGCCCTACAGTTTGAGGCTCTGTTCCCCACAGCAGCACCACAATAAGACGTTGTCACTAGTCTCTTATATGTTTTAAATATAAACTGATTTTCGCATATTTCTTGAAAATCGGATTCTGGAAGTGAAAAGATCCGTTTCGAGTTTTTCACTTAAATGTTTTATCAATAAAAGCAAAATTACTGCGATTGCACTGAAGTGAGTTTAACTAACATCTGAAATAAAATCATTGCTTTTAATTAGATTTATGTTAAAGCAGGGGGAGTTTGGTCACTGAATAGAAATATAAGTAAGTCAAATAAATAATATGAAATTACTAATAAAGATATCAAAACAGGAAAAAAAGCATACGGATTGTGGTGTTTCTGTCTTTTGAAATGAAGACACCAGATTTTAGAAAAATAATTTTATTTGGACGTAGACAAATATTAGACAGACAAACACACATAAAAATTATGGTGCGGTTTGTTGCACTCAGAAGCCAGAGCTAATTCAAAAATAACGACCACCACTAGGCCTAAAAATCTCAACTCGCTTCTCGAGGTTCACGCCGAAACTGACTTGTTTACAAAAAGCAACCCTGCGATAGGCAGGAGTTGCGCCAAGCGTCCGTTCAACCATCGCCAACGGTAGCCAAACATTACACGGATATTCTGTTATATAATTATTAACATACTTGACCATGGAAATTGAAATCTATAAAATCTCAAATTTGTAGTTAAAGCTAAATTTCTTATATTTAAAATTAAATAAATTATGGATTTGAAATCATATATAATTCACTATGTGCTGATTTTTTTTCATTAGAACTAAATAATAATTTAACTAATGATAATGATTATAGTTTTAATATTATCTTCGTTGCATAGTATACAGATTTTTTTTTTCATATATATGTTCAGTGACATCTTATACTGTAATATATGCATTATAACGAACACGAGTTCTGCACATTCATTTCTAATGTATGTATATCTTATCAGTAATAATTTACTGGATTAGCAGATGCGGTAAAAAAGTCATACATCTGAAAGTCTTGTTATGTTTCTGTTATCCGTTACCTTGTTTTATCTATAAAAAGACCCCCACATTTCTTTGTTATTTTCTTGTAGTTTCCAATACGCATACAAATTTATTGAATTTGTTTGAGTCTCAGAGGATTATGTTTCTTTCTTTACCGGATTTGTATGGTTTTAGGGTTGCGCATATCGGATTATTGGATTGTTTTGTAACGAAGACCTGCTGCATTCGAGTAGAAATATCTCTTTTGCCTCTTATTCAAATATTTACTGTAAAAAAAGTGTCTTATTTCGTTAGATTTTGTTCGTGATTCCAGTGTTATTAGACACTGTGAATGCTGCTCTTTACGAGCCCAGAGGGTTTGCAACAACGTGGGTGAAAAAATGAGATCTTCCGAGATAAATTTGTTTTAAATTGTGCAAAAAGATTAAAATCTATTTTCTTGAAAATTCAGAATCTTGAAATGCATTTAAAAGCAAACAAATTCTTCACGCATGGTGTGGCAGACGGGAAATAACCACAGCCAATACAGACAATATCTTTTAAGAGAGTGATGACACATGTTCATGCATTCATAATACTGGTTATTGTAAAAGGACTCATTACAAATTAACAGGAACCCAGAAAAGAGTTTTCTAAATAATTTAACAAAAGTGTGAAAATACAGTGTACAGAAGAAATGTGTGACTTCATTAGCGTAACATAAAGTTCAACTAAAGCTTTAAAAAATTGCGAAAATGTGTGTGTGTGTGTGTTTTTATAATTTCTCAATTAAGAATTTCATAATGAAAGTAGTCGAAACAAACATATAATATACTATTAAATTAAACACTAAATAAAAAAAAGTGATGCATCAGCATAAAGAAACAGCAATGAAAATATTTGTAAAGATCTTGAAAAATAAGCATTAAAAAAAGCGCCTCATGGTTAATTTATTAGTTAACATGGGTAATTTATTTAGTTAAACAAATAGGCCTAATAAACGGAATCGGATCATAAATTTTGTAATTTATGGACATTTGTGAGTTTCTCATCTGGATTTACATTTGGCATGTACAGCCTGAAATTTTGTTTTTGTTTTTCCACTGTACTATAATACCACGAAGTTACTCGATATATAATAGGATCTACCAAAACCATGTCATCGGTAAGAAATCAGATGTAATAAAGATTGCGGTTTTCATACATATCCATGCAAATTATTACATAAAATAAAAGTGCTTCATAAAACGAAGTTATTTTCATGCCTATCTAAAACTTGCTATATCAGCCAGTTTTCAAAAAGAGAAATTATGTGACAATGCGTTTTGACATACAGTGAATTAGCTAGTTTAAGTATTTCAAATCTATTCTGAATTTTAAGTCATTTTACATTATATTACGAGTAGTAGGTTCAAATGAAAGAATATCCATCTGTTGGCTGTCTTTTTTGGATTTTCTAGAAAGTTCGAAATATCCCGCTGCTTGAGCATCTGCATATTGATTTAAATGAAACTATAGATAAAGCTTAATAATATGGCACCCTTCAAAAATAAATCTCTGTTCAGATTGTCTCTTTTGAGTGATAGACTTGCCAATGTGGATCTTTTATGAAAACTTGGCAACTGCACTTTCAACGCCTTGAGTCTTAACAACCCTTAAAAAAATAAAACAGCAACCATAAGAAAAGTATTTTAAGTGTGGCTTATGTCGTGGCTTCTTAATTTTCGAATACAGTTAGTAGTCTTTTACCCCAAATAATTAAAAGCTACTTATCGCTCTTTTGGTGTTATTGGCTAAACTTCTTGGCACGAGTATTTCATATCTAAACTGTGCCAAATTACGCTAAATAGACTAGCGTATTATTGAGTTCTGACTATTGCAATCGTTTAAATGCAGTTGATATGATGTTTGATTTGAAATGGAAGCACAGTTTATTGGAAATCAAATTTCAAATATTAATTTCCGTTTGGCCGAACAGTATTGTGAGTTTTTAAAGGTTCTTCCATTTCTAACATGCTTTTCAAATTGCAAAAATCATTAAAAACTTCTTTTTATATCCTGTTAATATGATCTCCATACAATGTATTCGTATACAATTTTAAGCCGTTCTGGAAAAGAATGTCGAATGATTTTTTTCATTCTAAGTTTTCATTTCTTCCTCTTCATTATTAGTTCTCTTTGAAAACCTTTTTAATTTCAGTTAAAAATACATTTTAACCGGTAAGTATTTGATTTAGTAACAATCTACATTTCAAAAATGTATCATTAGTGTTAGAATAATTTTGCTAGGCGAGTAGCTCCTTAATATTTTAATCGCTGTTCATTAGCAACCTGATACTTACATTGTTTCAATACATTATAATTCAAAAGGAAAGGCTAATAAAATTGATTAATTTTTTCCCCAAAGAATTAGAATAGGGAATCGTTACTCATCTATCACCAAGTAAACTGTCTACTTCAATATTAATGAAGTAGATGAAATCGCCGTTTTAACAAAATGTCGAAAGCTGTTACATAAAGGTCAGCGTGGAATTTCACTCATTAATTGAATTGTTGATGTTTAGTTGTCCCATTTGTGATTTCTGAAATGCTGTGTGATTTGAAAGAAAAAAATTGAAACAATCTTAATTTTATTACGGTCAAAAATATAATATGTTATTTTAATATTTTACAAAATTAAGTGAAGAAAGTTTGAAATTTTATATCAGCCTTTGTTTGTGAGATCAAAATCTTTGTTTTTAAATTTTGTAAATAAAATCCAGGTTATTATAATTCTATTCAATTTATATCTCACTTGTTTTAAATAAAAGCACTTTTTCCTGTAATAATACTATTATTAATGACAAAAATTGCTTAAAAATATTTTTGTTCTTTACTTTTACGTTTCCCATTTCGTCTTATTCAAAAATTATATAATATTTGTGAGACGGTATTGTACTGTTCGTAAATGGTATTATATAGGATTCAAAAGAAAACTTTTACTAAGTGCTGCATGTAATTTGCTTATTTCTTTAAATTTTTTTAGTTCGAATCTATAAAATGAGGGTTTTTCTAATTGTGTGAGAGCTATATTGGTGGTTAGAAGTTATTCGACGATAAAAAGCAATATCCATACACTGCTATTTTTTGAAGTTGTTGCCATCATTCAGTATTATTTATCGTACTTTCTTCAGATTTTCAATCATTGTAGAATAGTTACTTACGTTGCCATCATTAAGCTTTAAAACAAAAGAATGTCATCTCCATAATGCCTAAAATAATTCACGTTTAATTCTTCGTTACGAAAAATGTCCAGTCGCGAGACGCTGGTCCTCACTACAAGAGATAATTCGACCGTCATGAATTGAACAATAGAGCCTGAGTATAAACATCATTTCCTCTATTTATGTATCCAATGAACCGTTTCTTTTTATTTCGTCCGCTTCTGTCGCTGAAGTCTAATCAGCAAATCAGAGGGGAGCGTATTCACTCCCTGGAAAAAGAAAAGAAACATTTCTCCCATCTGTGTCCACGCCGAAGCTTTTCTGTTAGCTTTAGCACGTTTTTACTCTCCCAAACATCTCATGAAGAGAAAAGCTCCCGACACATACTAAATTGCTGCAGCTACATACTACGCTTTATACAGCCGTATGTCGCAGTTCATGAAGATACTGTGTCTAACGTCGAAGTGTGTGAAAACTGTGATAAAAGAGAGTCTTATTCTCATACTTTTATTATTATGCAATGCCCTTACATTGAAGGAATTTTTGCGGGCAATTAAGTATATGAAATTATTAGTAACATTAGCTTTGTGTATCAAAAGTTGTCAATCGGTTCGTAAAAGTGTATGAATTCGCAAATGAGCTCATACTGACCATTTCAAAAGTTAGTAAATAGAGTTATGATTCCGTTAATTAATTCTGTGACACCACTAATCGATTTGGAAAGCTGCTCGAGTCCGTGAAATGAGAAGAAGGTTTTGCTGAGTTGAAGAATGATTGTGTACTCTACCCTTGTGCACTGTGACATTTCATAAGTCTAGGTTTTTATTGTAAAACAGTTTAAATTCGGGGTCGTTTGATGTGTATGACAGCTTTCATTCTCTCGGCGCTCCTGAAATCTTTACTCTTTGCTAAGTCTTTGTTGAAGCCATACACTTCGAAAATGAAGGTGTGAAAATTCCATAGGCTCTTCTTTTATCGGTAGTTGTTTCGCCATTTCAGGTTTATTAAATCTGTATGTAGATTTAAAATCAGTGAATAAAATGAATTTAAAATAATTGAATTAATGAAAAATGTAAAGAACTTGCTTTTCTACATTTATATAATTGGTGAATTTTAATGGAATGTTCTCAATCAAAAAAGAGTTTCTTATTTATATGTACTTATCACGTATTTAAAAAATCTGAAAGGCACATATGCTTTAATATGTTACGATGCACTGTTTTTTTTCTGTGGTCGAATTACGGCAGGTAGCTTATGGAACCATATCTAAAAATATAAAATTAAACCTATTTGTTCAACAAAGAGATCCATTACCACCTATAAGAAGTTCCTTTATATATATTTTTTACTAAGATAGTTCTATAAAAAACGCATTGGGAATAAATTAATAATAACTGTTCTTTACTGTGTTTTTCTATGAGAATAGTCTTGGAAATGCACTTTCTGTTTGAATCAAGTATGGCGAATATTGTTGACAACGAATGCTCGCTGAAATATGTCTAGGGCTTTCACAGGTCATTTATTAATAGTAGTGTGCTGATTCCCTTGTATGTAATACGAATCCGTGATATCTAAGAAACTCGATTGTGCCTTGCGTGCCCTTCTGATTTCTTAGATCCCTGGACTGTGTGTGTATCAGCAAGTCTTATTCTTGCAATGATTCTGTAAGAAACATAAATAGGATTAAGTGCTGGCATGCAAGACATTCATAAGGGAACACAACGAAGACATTTATTTCACCATGTTCTTCTAGGGTTTTTACTCTTTCAGACAAATTGTTGGTTTCTGTTGGAAATATTAATTCAAATTAATTGTGAATATAATTTTATGAAATGTCGTATGTTTTATAAAAGTGAGTATCGTTATTTACATTTTGAACTGAAGTTAAGCTTTTTAAGTGCCTTTACTCAAAGAGTTGACCAACAAGCGTGGATATAGATGGATGCAGAGGTCTTGTTCCAGTCGGAAAAAGATTGAGCAGTATTATTTTAGCTTTGCCCACAGTTATATCAAAATTATTTTTCTCCTTAAATCTCATTTGATATCTTGTTGTAATTGCATTTATATAGTTTGGTTTCAGTTAGAGTGACAGTAGTATTTATTTTTATAAAAAAAATGCATTATATTTTCTCGGCTACGTAATACTTTTCTTATTGAAAGGATTCCAATTCATGTGACATGTAAATTATATGAGGGACAAATTGTCGAGGCGCTCGAGTATGATAATTTAGCATAAATAGAAATTACTAAAAATATAAAAGCATGGCAAATATAGTATTATGTAAGGATTATTCCGTAGCCAATAAACTTTTTATCAGATTACACTTTTGTATCACTCTACTGCAACTTACTTTCGACTTCATGTTTGAATTCCTGTAAGTGTTCGAATAACTCGACATCCACCAATGACTGTTCTGTTTACTTTTACATTTATCTTGGAGCGTACCCGTTTAGGAATATCCTTGAGACAGACCGACATTCTGAAGGAGTTAAAAATCCGAGAACTTTTTCGAATAACGAATGTTTGTCTAATATGTTTAAAATTGGCTCAAAAGTGTAGGAGAATAGTTTACAGTACGGGCATTCTTTTGTTGAAAATGAAACTTCCAGGCAGGCACCTTTAAGAGCGAGAAGCTATTCCACTTTATTCTTTCACCCCATATTCAACTTGGCTCTGTTCCCTTTACTTCAAACGTCACTGAAGTGTAGGTGGAGGGATAGGGCGCCAAGTTGGCTGCAGCAACCGCGTACATTTAGCGTGAGTAAAGTGTTTTTATTTTGAGGTATTTTTCCTCCTCAATTTAAAAAAAATATATAAATTAACCTCCATTAATTCTCCTTTTTTCTTTCTTTTGAAACGAGCAAAGTTTTGCTTGTATCGTTTATTTAGACACGTTTTTGTGCTGGGGTTTTAGAGAAGATATTCCGGCTTATTCTTGACTAGCAAAAACTGGATGCGTTTTGGCAATCTTATTTTTCGTGTTTAGAAACCGGTATGGTTGGTTTAAGGCGGGATTTGCTTTATTATTATTATTAACTACGGTAGGAAATGATATGCTGGTTATATTATAACTGGTTGGCCTGAACTTTGAGCATCGTAAAAAGCATTCCAAATTCTTTACTTATATTTTTGTTTTGCTTCAAGAAATTCAATGTGTAGCATTTGATTAGGTTGAGTGTATCATTAGTTGACACGAAAGCCGTATTTGATCCATAGAGATTTAAATAATTTTAAATGAATTGAAAGAGCTGGTAACGAACACTATTTGACTAGCAAATATACTTATCTATCGAATGATTCTCGATTCTTTTAGTGATTTTAAACATTAGGCTTTAAAATTAGTAATCTCAACTGCTGGAACTATTTAACTTGTACTCCTACACTTAATCCTGTAATTGTTTCAGTCTCGAATAGGAAAACTGGAACTAAGTTGATTCAAATTTAAATATAAGGCTATAAATTATTTATTTGTAATTTTTTTAAACTTTTATGAAGGCCAAGGTTTAGATATGCCAGAAGAACTAACTAATAATCTAGAAATGGTTGAAAATTAGTATGTTGTCAGAATAAAATATCGTAATAAAATATCTTTTATTGAAGGGGTGATTTCATTTAGCGAAAGAAAATATAATAGAATTGCAGCTGTTTGATAAATGCGGTTTATTTTATATATACGATATGATGAACAGTACGCAATATAAAGACTGCTTGAATGGAGTAGCTTTATGTTTTGGATATTAAATCGACTATATTCTACTATTAAACGTTAAGTCAATTGTACACCATTCGTACAAACGATGTTTTTCTTCTGTTACTTCTAATCAGTCATTATAGGCCCAGCTGATGTATTATAGAGTAATGAGATAAATTTTCCCTAAATATAATGGAGTAACATTTCTAAAATATCTTCTATTTTTCTGTTCTTTTAAATTGACAGTAAGCGATAATAGATTGAATGATAATTCTGTATAGTTTTTTTCCCTTCAGATATTTTGAAGGATATTTTCATGTGTATTCTGCTGACTGGTTTCGGAAGAGAATAAATTGTTTATACTCTGTATCAAGCTATGCGTTTGTTGCTCCGCGCTTCAAAATAGCTTGACGTATACGAATTTGTCAACAAAATGTTCATTGTTATTAAAACAGAACAGTTGAAAATTCTACTTGACGAATGAGCCTTGACGTTCAAAACCGAAATAAAAAGCTTATTTGTGAAATAATCTAAAATATTCTTCTCTGAAAAAACATTATTGTATCCTATTTACACCTTACGCTGCTACTTTCCACTTTCAAACTATGTTATTTAATGCTTATTATTATTTTTTTTTCATTTTCCAATAAAGTGGTTTTAAGTATTATATTCCGCAGGATTTTGACAGAAAAATTTTATTTCCTTTCATTTTTTTTCCACAAAAATGTTAAACTGAAATTTTCTTGCTAAGTTGCAGGTTTAGTGTTGAAAAAGTTGAATATTACGATTAAAGTGACATATCAGTAAGACTGAGTTGGTGACACTTTACTATACGGAAATAAATTTTAGAATTATTTATTTCAATCAGTCAATGCAAAATGCCTCCTGTCGGACATTTAGTACCTCTATCCATTTCTACCAACTTATTTTATTTTGAATACTCGTAGCAGACTACAGTTATAGAAAGCCCCATCAGCGATCATGGCTGATAATAGACGGCAGTCCATTTACACTATTGGAACATGACCTTGCTAAGATTGCATGACTGCCTGGAATTTCCCAACGTCTATTCATTCACCCATTCGCTTAATTAAGCTTTTCTTTCCATTGTGCGCCGATTCTGATATTCTTGTCACTCAGTCCATGGTCAGCTTCTTATTACTCTTACACTCCTCAACCATGACAGTTTCACACCACTTAGGAGCATTTTTTTTCTTCTGAAGCTAATGCGCTCAGCGACTCCTAAAAAGTAAACTGCATTTTTATGAGAAAACTTAAAAGAAATTCGTCTCATGAATAAATAAATTTCAGCAAGGAACCGATAATATTAGGCGTATAATCATCCATTTTATAAAGTGGAGGACCAGGCGTTACCACGTTTATATTTAAAATCTTTTTATTGATGTGTCGGTTGAAGGTCATTTTTTAAGATCACGCCTAAATCTATTGAGGTTTGAGGTGTGTTGTTATTTAAATGAAGTCAGAAGCATGGCTCTTTTGATTTTTGCCATAACATCTAAAAATGTTCATTGTTTGTTCTAAAGTTTTTTCCTAAGTTTATAGTTCTCTGAATTCTATCTTTTAAAATTTGCTAATCATCTTTCGCTTTGTTGCGGAAAACTGATAAAATGGAACTAAGAACGGCAGGTGTTATGACCCCAAGTTTTTAATATGCGGAGCCTTGAATTAAATTCAATCGCAGACAAAGCAACTAATTAAATTTTTGTTAGTCTATGATTTTTTTATGAAGATCATAATAATGTAAAGTTTTGTGCCATTAGGCTTATAACGCTTTACCCTCCCACTTATGTTTCCTTGGACTGCTTTTTTTGAGTTCGTGTAGACTAAACAGCGCTTTTTTCTTTACTTTAGCAGTGCGAGCTTTGCGTTACAAGTTATATGTTTATGCGAATCTGACGGATCAGAATTAATAACATCGATTCTAAGAATAGCAAATTGTTGAAGTTTTCACTGTATAGAAATAGATACGCAAAAGAAATCATTATAATTATTCAAACACTTTTCGAGACATCTTAATTTATATTTTCGCATGGTTTTGTACTCTACTACGGAACTCTTTCTTAAAATTTCGATGAAATTCTGTAGCTTTTCAAGCTCGTCTTATTTTTAAATGAAAATAGAGCTCATGGAATTTTATCATGATTACCTAAATACTTTTAATATGCAATAATTAATTTATTTACTGAGTTTAAGGCTCTTTTGAGGAATTCCTCTCCTAATTTCTATAAAAGTCTTTAACGTCATATTTTGTAATAATTCCTTTTAGATATATTTATTTCTTAAACAATTTTCTTTGGATAATTAAAGTCTCAAATGGACTGATTCTGAGAAATCTGGCATTAAAAAAAATGCTTATATCTGTCTTCATTCTAATATTTAGTTAATAAAATTTTAAAAAGAATTGCTTCCACATCAAACATATTAAGCATTTTTTATGAGTCAGGCATCAGTCACTAATTATTTTTCTGTTAATTTTCGCATTAATCATTTTTAAGCATTTTTTTATTAGCTTTCTTTTCCTAAAGTTTCATGAGCATTTCTATCCAAACATGGGTTTTAGTTTTCAAAATACGCTTTCCCTTGAATCAGTCTCGATATCAAATCTTTCGAATGCGAGCATATTTTTAAGTAAATAAGCATATTCATCACACCTGAAATCAAGAGGAATTCTGCAGACATTGCCTACCTTTGTGTTATGCATTATCGTGGGTGCTATAAGCCTATGCAAAGTTGTATGAGGCGGTGCGGAAGAGGTTCAAAAGGTGTCGCACCGTGATTAAAATAGCTGTAGACTGTTTGCAAAAACAATTATTTACCTTCAGACAAAGCATCGCGTTCTACAGACAGAAGCTGCGGAAAATAGAATCGAGGATGCGTCTCGAAAACAAATCTGATACGGTTTGGGAAAAACTTTGTTTCTTCTTTTTCCAGTTTTGTAAAGGAGCGACAGTTGGCATAAAATTTAGGAGTGTGGATAGTTAGCTTTTAGAAGAAATCTGTGGCATTTTCTGCAGATCACAAAAGAAATATGTGACATTTGCGGAGTTTCGTCTTGGAATATAATGTAAAGTTGGAGACGCATCAGTCTCGGTGGGGTCTGCCGAGACCTTCGCAAGTGAAGGTTTTCTTTTGGTTGGTAGTTTGTTTCTTTGACGGGATGCAAGTTGAGGGTGTAAGAACGAACCGTGTGCCAAGAGTGCACTTTTCGCTCGCTATTTTTAGTTTTTTTTCTTTATTTCGTTAAAAGAGAAAAAATCGAGAAATTACATCACAGAAATTTAAAATGGTACGCTTCCTCTCCGGGCAAAACAGGTCAAACTGGAAACTGAATACATTATCGCTTCTGATGAAATGTTTAGAAATATCGATGTGCAGCATAAATTAATTTTCATCAACACTGATTCATTTATGTATTTGTTTCTGTGCAAAATGTGTATTTATTTTTATTTTCTTTTATGTCGCAATAGAATGTAAAAGGAGTAATGACGATAAAAGCCTTGAATTTCCATTTGTGCGTTAAACAAATTGCTTTCTTTCTCTCGGCTTCTTTAAGAAATTTAGGAAAGATAAGTTTTTGTATCGAATTATCTGGCGAAGTTTTAAAATGATTTTGCTTTTGCGTTTAAAATGGGTCACATGGAGAGAAATTGCAAATTGAGTTAATTTGCATTTCAAATGAAATATGTTGAAATATCCATTTGTTTTGCGAAACAAATTAATTTTCTTCTACGTTTATTTGGTTATTTATTGCGTTTGCTCTTGGCATAGTTTGCTTGTGTAAATTAAATGTATTTCTATCAAATTTTCACTCATTAAATGCGAGAATTATGTTTTTAGATTTAATTTTGATACCTATAATTCAATTTTCTTTGGAATTCGTTAAATTATCTTGAATGATTTGACTTCCTTAACGTCCTGTAATGTTGCACTGAACGTTCAAATGCTATTCGCGGTGGGAAAATTCCATATTCATTATTATCTATATAATTCATCTTAAATTTTGGTGAGCTTTTCTTTTTTATTCTATAAGTGTAAGTTTTCATTTCATTTTAATTAAAAAATCTTTTCTTTTTGTGGTCACTTAATCCTCCTTTAAAACGTAAAATTTTTTTATAAATCTAATACTTACTTGTTAAATTGTTGTTTCTATGCTAATATTTGCAACTTAATGTGCTAGAGAATGAAATAATAATTTATATACATATGTAAAAGAATTATTATTATAATACGGAAATATGTTTTTTGTGTGATTGTGCACGCTTATGAATTCAGCATATAGGGGAGTGTTGCCCAATTTGGACCGGTGAACAGGGTTGATGTCATAACTTCAATTTTGTTAAATATTTGGCCGTAAAATAGGCATAGCATGTTGTAACGGTGTCATTGTGGTCTATGAAATCAGTAACGGAAAGCACTAGTTAGAGAATAAATGTTTGGATCTTAGATATCATCAATTAAATATTTTAACATAACTCTAATAGTCCTTACACTGTTTTAAAGTAAGTAGCAAAAGACGTTATTATATCCTCTGATAGGAAACTTGTTTGGCTACAATTGGTATAATAGTTTTATAGACAGAGTTAATATACTTGAAAGATAAGGTTATGAAATTTTTTGGTCTAAAAGTTGCTTAGATTGGACCGCTTAATTCAATGGCCTATTATTTTGAACTTAAGGAATAGCCCAGAAAGAAGTTATAGCTACTATTCCTCATAAACTGGAAGTGGAACAAAAAAGTAAAAGGACATCAAAGAAATCAAATATTGGTTTAAAAAGAAGAAAATTTATATCATATGTTAGGAAACAAAGGAAATGTAAGAACTTATACCTTACCTAAAATGTCATACTTTTTTTGCACGGGGTTCATATAGAATGGGCTGGTGTGAATTTGAGAGTCAACAAAATCTTTGCTTTGATTGTGCTTAAAGAATTTGGTGGTCTAATTTGGGAAACCAGTTTCCTGATGATGGCACTATATTTTTAAGCTATTTTTTTATTCGTACTTTAAATTGTGTTTTTAAAAAAAGTAAATTTCTTTGTTTTGAAGATAAATAAACTACAAAAAACTGCAACTACATCTTTTTTTATTAAAATTACTTCTCTATCGTTGCACATTAAAAAATGTCCAAGTAGTCCAAATTCGGCAAACTTCCCCTATGCTCTTGTGCCCATCTCCACTGATTGGAAACCTTCACGGCTGTAGGTGTATACAGGGTATCCACACTTATCATCGTCCGATAGTTAATTTCTAAATTGTTAGAGATAGACAAATATTTCCAATTGGAAAAATGCTTTAAATAAAGGGAAGAATTTTATTTTATGTTTTTTGAGTCACTAAATATCTTTCTGAAAAGTTACGAATTCTAACTTTTTATACGGGACCCCAGTCCTATCAGTCATATTTAGTAAAATATTCTTTGTACATTTTAAACAAAAAAGTCTCACTCTTCTGCGACTAAGACTAGCGAGTTATGGAGCTTTGAATTTCATGATTTTTAACCAATGCGAGCAAGTGCTGCGCATTGATTGGTGGATCGTCTTCAAGACGGCTATTGAAATGGTGTAAAGTGGTCTAAGTCAACGATATTCAAACTCGGTCAATTTGAGTCGCAGAAGAGTGGGACTTTTTTTTGTTTAAAATGTTAAGAGTGTCAAGAATATTTTACTAAATATGACTGATAGGACAGGGGGACTGTATAAAAAGTTAGATTTCGTAACTTTTTGAAGAATATATTTCTTCACTCGAAAATTAAAATTCTTCCCTTCATTTAAAGCATTTTTCCAATTGGAACTATATGTCCATATCTAACCAACCACAACCACCAGACCGATTTCCGCAATTTTTATTTCATTTGAAAGTTTATGACGTTAGATATGTCATCAAGGGTCTCTGCCCCATAGAACCCTTTATTTTTGAGAGATATTGCAAAATAAACGGAATATATTAACGGAAATAATTGAAATTTATTGCAAAATAGTACGGAATTCCTGAGCCGCAAAAGCTGGACTGATTTCGCCAATTTATTACGTCACTTCTTTCAAATAACTAACCAATCAGAATTCTCCGTTTTATTTTCGTAAGTTTAAAATAATATTTTTCATTTGTATGGAGTTCTGTTGCATTTCATTGCAATTTTATTTAGTTTTAATAGCAAACGATTTTGTTAAGACATCTTTATAAATATTATTATCTTTGTTTTAGTTAATATTTAATTTAAAATCAATAGCAAGAGATTCTATTTCTATAATAAATTTATTTTTATTAGATTAGCAACAAGAAAATTAGTTGCTGTTAAAAGAACTTTTATGGAATGCAGCGTTGTTAAATGAGAGAATGAAGTTGTTTTTGGAATAAACATTTTCATTTTGAGACGACTTTTGTCTTCATCAATAATTCCTACAGTTCCATTGAAATGGCGTGTCAAAAATAATGCAAAACACCTATTGTAGGTGATAGAAACTGTTTATTTAGGGCGATATCACCCTGTATCTATGGGTTTGAAAACTTTCATGCCGAAATTCTTGAGAAAGTTATACAAAACATTACAACTAGATGGGGTTTATTGAAAGATTTTACAATTTTAAAGGAATCTGTTGTCTGTAAAGAATATGAAATCTTCTATGGTTTTATAGTCTGTTCCATTTATTTTCATGCAGTATTTAAAACTGAAAAAAGTAGTGTCTGAAAGCCTCGAAGCAGCGAGGTGGAAGGGGCAAGAGCGACCAGTATTAATAATAATAATTTGAAATAAAAGCAATAAAATCCTTTGATACATTTTTTTCAATAATCTTTCTGGTATGTGAGTACACTTATACCAGACGTTTTTAATACTTTTTTTTATTAATTTTTAAAAAAATCATAAATTTGAATAAATCGGGATTATCTTGTAAGTATCAAAACCCAATCGTGTTCATTCTTTTTTACCTGTTTTGTTTTAACTTCTTATCTCTTAGTGAAGCATTTTAAAAGGTTTTATCTTCTAAGGCTTTTATTACAATAGCTGATACATAGTCATTTATCTGATCGTAATTCAATCTTGGGATATCCTTTAAACCAAGCCGTCAAATACTGTACTTTTATATTAGCACCTTTGTCATAATAATAAGTATACATATCCCTTCCATATTGTATATTGCTTCCAGCTCATTATGAACCACTATTTTTTTATTTGTTTAAAAATTAATAAATTCGGATTATTATCACGACGGGAGTCAGATTCTTCTTATAAAAGACATATTGAAACGGTACTGTAGTAAGTAGATGCTAGCAAAATTTTTATAATACGCTGTGTTCAATCTCAGTGATTTATTTGCGTTCTATTCAATTCCTTCTAAGCACTATGGCTCGGATATTGTTTCGAATTGTCGATGTAATAGGGAAGAGAATTCGTCTTGGAAGAAAAACAAAGTGCGGCTTCTTGGTTTTTGTTTTTGAAGAATGCAAAGCATATAACTTGGAGAAGGGTTCACTATCAGACAATCCATTTATTCATGGTTTTACTGTTTGAGCCTTGCGTAAGGGAAGACTGTCATTCTTCTTTACCCTTCGCTTCTGCTTTTCTTAGAAGTGCGGGTGTTTGGAAGCAAAAACACTTTTTTCCCCCGTATTATCTCATTTTTTTTTCTTGCCCAAGAAATTTTTTTTTCTTGTCCTTTTCTTAAACAAATCAATATAAAGATGGTTTCGATCGAAACGTTGTGTTCCTCTCAAAGAGTGCTGTGATTGCAAAATGCTTATATTGTATTTCTGATGTTATTTGTCGTACATGCTCTAAAAGCGGATTGCCTTAAATTTAATATCAGTTAAACGGTCGAGTATGTCTTCATGTGAAATGCCTTCCAGTTTTGAAATCTTTTCCGGGCGATTATTTCTCTATTAAAATCAATTCCGATAATCTTCATATGTGCATTTTAATATTTTTCCTATATATTCTTCCTTTTCAATTAGCGCTGAATTGTTATTATTCAACTTGTTACTTTTTTATACTGAAGTGCAGCATTTAAAAAATGAATTGGATTATGATGAAAATATCTACAAGTTTTTGAGGCAAAACAGTGTAAAAATTAATATATGAAATAATATTTTTGTTGCCGATGTTTCATATTTAAAAATATTGTCTCAAATTAGAGAAATTAATATTCGTATTAACATGAATATTTTGGTTTTTCCTCCGCGTTTATCTTTAATATATAAATGCACCAACTAATTAATGAGACTGTATTAAGAAAATAAAATTGTCACGAAACAAATACCGAAAAACTGGATTGAAAACTAAATCGGTACTTTTCCGCATTGCGTTTTTTGTAACATTTCGCATGACCATACCATTGCTTTTATACGCTGTGATGGACTAAATCTCAAATAATGTGCATCAGTGTGAATTCTTTGACTTTCTAATTTGTTTATGCTGACTCAGTCTTGTGCTGAATAATGCTTATACTTATACTAAGTATGTATGGACAAGTATATACTTAATGGTCTAATAGTATATGCTTTATGGTCTAATGCTTATATTTAATGGGCATTTTTTGTGTATATAGCAACTTTTAAATCTCAGTGTTCTTTTAATAGAAAGCCAATCTAAAAAAACGAATTACGTTATTTCGAAATTTCTGAATTATTTCTGTATTTACAGCAGCCACGCTAGCAAATAATGATTAAAAAAAGGAGCAGCTGATATTCTTCACTCATATAACACATCAAATTGGCCTTACTAATTCAGAGAACAAATAAGAAAAAGTTTACCTTCTTTTATTACTTGTAATTTTCAGATTTTTTTTAGTTCTGTCGGGAGAATACTAAATGTTAAATGTCCTGATACCTCCCACAATATTGCAGCAGTGGTTTCTAAGACTGCTTTTATCGAACGCCCAAGGTTCCACTCAACCTTACGATAGGGATTCTGCGTACGTGCCTCTTACAAGTTTGCCACGGTTGCAATAAATACGTAAGACTGCTTTATAGAGATACGTGCTTCTTGTTTACGTGTTTGTTGTGGACGCAATGAATAACTCTGTTTCTTCAAATGCTTTTTTTTCCTTCTCCCGCCTTCTTATTGTAGTAAATATTTGAAAATCCAATAAAGGTACCTGTTGCTTATGGAAAAGCAGAATACTTATTGAATAAGTGTTTATTGTGCCCGCACAGCCTGCTGTTTAATATTCAGTTCGTGTCTTTAAGTGTGTTTGGAGGCTTCAGCATAAAAATCCCTTACATAAGGGAAGTAGAATGGCTTATTTTATTAGAAGTAAGATGCAAGTTTTAAGATTCAGATAGCAACAAATATGAGTAGGTATTTCCAGGTTATAGTAATAAAAAATGAATCATTAACATTATGAGCATAAATTTCTAATTGTGTTAGCTTTTATTTCATTGTCTAGTTTTAGATGTTAATTTTTTTTAAAAAGATTAACTTAAAATTCAATTTTGCAAAACTTGATAATATTGATTTTCTCTTAATGGAAGTTATGCATAACGTATGAGCTGAAGTTTCAGCTAATAAATCTTGCTGCACTAACTGATAAACTAAGCAGCCTTTTATGTGTCAAAGAAAATAAAATTTTAATATTATGTTTTTTCTTATTTTAATCAGCACCTAGTTGTCACAGCGCAAGTATTGTGTGATATCATCGCATTGTATATTTTTGTATATAAAATTTCAAGTGGCCTACTTTGAAATCTTGCCTTTTCTCTTTTTAACGTGCGATTCTCTAATGAAAGCAGTGATCCATGTTCTTCCTTCAATCAAATACAGAATGAAAATGATAATAAAATTTGGAAAGTATACGGAATAAATCGTGAAAGTTTCAATTTTGAACATACTTTTCAGTGGTATTAGTAGCAGAGAAATAAATTACAATAATCCTTAACTCTTTTGTAAACTTTAATATTAAACCATTTAACAGAAATAACCATTGTAATTAATGAAATTGACAATGATATTTCTGGCACTATTTTTTTTATAATTATTTAATATTTCAGAAGTTAGTAATATAAATACGACAGATAATGGATTTCTGTTGATTTGGTGTTTCTTAGCATTTGTTTTCTATTCTGTAACAATACTCATGAAAATCTCTTCGAAAATAATGAAAACATAACCGGTAAATACTATTTCGCTGGGTAATGCACGAAACAAATAGTTATATTCTTTTTATTTAAAGCTGGGCGTTCATGTAAATAGAAAAGAGTATTTACCTAAAGGACTTCTGCCATTATATTAGTAAAACCCTCTCTTAGTTTCCCCGTTGTTAGGAATATCCATCTCTAGAGTTTATAACACATCATTTGTAATCCAATTCAGCTGTAAAACTGTCTTTAAAAATCTTCATTTTTGTATTTTTAAGAAGGTTATTAGAAAATTTCTTATATACTTTTAGTTTTTAGAAAGAGCTGACTGTAATACAAAATTAGGAAACACTTTCTTCATGGAAACTACTATTTCACGGAATTTGCTATTTTAACAGTAGCCGTCATTCTGCTAAATAATTGAGAAAATTGTTCGTTCTGGCAGGATTTCGGTTTTTAGGTGGCATAAGTTAAAAAGTGTTTTGTGAAGATATGGCCAATTATAATTTTCAAACGATAAATCGACCTGATAGTTCCACTAATATTTTTCAAGTATATTAATGCACAGACAAAAAGAAGTATTTCAGAAACAATTCGACTAAAAGTTTGCAAAAGAAGATGAGTCTAGAAAAAAAGAAAATGCATTTTCTTATAACCATCCAAATGCATTCGGTTAATCATCCAACATTTTACTGACATCATAAACTCATTCTCAATAGATTGTCAGCTGTAGTGCATAAGACATGAACGTACTTCGTTCATTCTGCCCGTTTAGTTTACAGATCTTTGAGAATTCTCTTCCAGGGACATAAACTGTATGAGAAAGAATCCCCCACGACAACTATGCTCCGTTAATGTCAGGACTGTGATTGGGTCATTCTATGACAGTGTATTGACTCTGGTACGGGTCTTGAATCAGTTTTTGATGGACGAGGAGACATCAATGCATATATCGCTCTGCAGGGAAACGTAATCACCTCCACTTAGATTTTCTATAATCAGTAAATGAAGTCTATTGAACATGTTCTGAAAGCCCTCAGACTAAAATCTTGTCATCTAGAAGAGCGATATACGTTATTTCATTGAATGAAAAGATTTCTCATGTCATCAGCGAGTTTGTTCTTCTCTACCTGCTTGAAAAATGAGCCAGGATTTTCTAACCGATAAAAATCGGTTTTGTATGTGCTTTAAAGAACGTTGTATTAAGCTGTGCTTCTGTAAAAGACAGGTGTTTTCTTTGACGAAATGGGCTGCTTTTGAGTCAGTAATATCTGTTCAGCCGAAGTCAATCACTTTTATTATATTACTACTTTGTGTCTTATACTCTTTCAGGTGTTTTCCGCTGAAGGTAATTGCTATCGTTTGATGGAACGTGAAAAACCAACTATTTGACATCTAATTTCTCAACAAATCTCAAAAACGAGCTGTTTATTTTAAAATTCCAAGTTTCGCGTATCACATCTTCAAGAACCTCGCAGTTACGCGTCATTTGCGAATAAAAGAAAGAAAACGTTCGTTTCCTCTTTCCTAGAACGTGTTACTATTATAATACGTACAAAAAAAGATATGATTTTTTTTAACTTGATGGATATTATTCAGATGAGATTGAATTTCAATCATATCATAAAAAGATCTGAATTTTAAATGCATGAAACACGTTTCCTATCTGGTAATATGTGCTCGGACGAAGATAATTTCTCAGTAGTTGTGTTTTCGGAAGTCTGATACTAAAGTTTGACTGTCTCTGTATTTTTAAACGCACTTTGCATGCAGGATTTCCTGGTATTCTGTTTATGTTTAGTCTATAAACTACCACGGCAACTCATCACTTCCAGTTTATAAAAATAAAACTAACGATAACGCCAAAGAACCAACTAGTTAACTCAAAGTGATTAACAGAGAAAATATTATTTGTTTTTGATTGCAGATTATTTTGGGATTCTTAGAAAAACCTATTTTCCATGAAACCGGTTTTCAGATGTTTACTTACATTAAATGCAGTCAAAGTTCTTCAAACAACGCTTATTGATTTTTATTATATGCGTAATGATATGTAATACGAAAAATATAGTTTTCAAAAACATGATAAAGGAGAAATAACAAAATCTAATGCATTTCGCATTCTTACACGATTTAAAAATGTTTTATAGTTTTAAAAAACACTTGTTTAAATGAAAATTTAATGCGAAACAAAAATGTACGTATAAAAGGCCAAACGTAATTGCGAGATATTGAGTATTTTTTATCAAATGATTAATGTGATTCGTTTTTGTGCATTTCAAAAAGTTCTCAAAACTACGAAACGATCAACAAATAAATGAAAAAACACCTTGAGAATAAGAAAATTTTAGATGCACTTAATACATATTTAATAAATAAATAAATATATTTATTCATATAATTACTAATAATCTTATGAGATTGAGCTTTCATTGATAAAATTATTTAAAATGAAGCAAACTGGCCGAGATCGATTAATGATAGTGTTTCCTTTTCAAGTTTTATTATAAATCGAAAGTAAATGACAAAAATAGTTAAAAATCCGGAGTTCCTTTGTTTAAAATAAAAATCCAGTGACCGATTACTTCAAATTTTATTTATAAAGTAAATAATGAAAACTGATGAACATTTTCTAAAAGCTGACATATACATAATTAATTTGAAAAAAAAAATGTATGCTGAGTTAAAAGGAACGCGAGCAACGAGTCACTTAAAAAGAATATTTTTTTTAAAAAAATGGCTTATTCTTTTTAGCCTAAACCAGTGTTTTTCAACCTTTCAGTATTTGCGACCCAATTTTCAATCATTATTTTCATCGCGCCCCCCTCTCATACAATAACAATGTAAACAATAATAATGCATTTTTGGTGTTTTGACGCTAAAGCTACAATATGACCGTAATTACAAACCTTACAAATTACCAAAAATAAGTAAATTTATTGATATTGCCAACACCGATCCTCAGCATTGACAAAACTAGGATCAGTGCCTCTCTATTGCTCTATACAACCCTAGTTATTTATAAGTAGTATTATATCCGTGTAAAACTGTACATATTTTATTTTTTTTATATCAGAATGTATTTTGTTTTACTTTCCTTTCAGTAAATTAATTAATTTTTTTAATAATATTTTCTTTTCTATATGCTCGCCCCCCTAGGGGGGCGCCCCACAGGTTGAGAATCGCTAGTCTAAACTGATTCTTCGTTAAGTGAAGGCGAGTTATATTTTCCTCTTTTCGTAACCCAGTTTATATTTAGTGTAAAAGCGATCACAGCAGTTAATCACTCTTCATCCTATGAAAATATTACAGTATCTTCGCCACTGAAGTATAAAAATAAAAAGGCATCCAGTTAACAGACGGTCGTAAAAAAGATACATTTGAAGTTTCCCGTCATACATACTTCTGTCAATCTAAAATATGTGGCTGAGCGGAATTTCTTAAATCGAAAGAGCGCGCTAAAATGCGTAAAAAAGCAATGACACTGATTCAACAGCTAAAGATAGGAACCATATTTGTCTTGGCAATGTCCCAAACTTCTAAATGAGGGAGGTATTAAAGTTCCAAGAGTGCGTTTATCATGGGTTGGGCTTCATATTATTAATCATTTTGTCATTTATTCTTATAAAATCTTCGATGGTCTGTCTGGACTAGGAATAGTCCAGCCAGAAATCGAATTAGCTGTTGTCCCAAAGTATTGTGAAAAACCCTTTTTCATGCTGATTACGGGATTATTTCTTCGGGAAAGATTTTTTTTTGTGAGATGTTATTTAATATTTCATTTCTTGAATTTCATTTCCTTAAGAATATTTTTATTATCAGCCGCCCTTTTGAGGAAAAAAATGTTAAAGGGTATTTAAGATTTTTGTGGTTTTTGAAGTGGAAGTTTTATTTTTGTTACTTTATTTGGTCTCCGATTTTTTAAATCCCTTATGAAAAATTGGTTATCTTTTCTTTACTAGGACAGAATGCATTTGTTTTTTAAATGAAAGTTTTGTAAGTGAAACAGGACACATTTTTAAGTCAAAATTAGGCATTTTTAGTTTTGAGTTCTCTGTGTCAAAGCAAGTTATGTGAAAGTCATATATTTCTCATTTGTGGATGGAAAAATTTATAGAATTTACGGAAATTTTGAATGGAAATATCTGATGGCGATTCTTTTTGAGAAGTGGGCAAATTTTGTTCGGTATACTAGCTCATGGGTCACCAAGTCAGTGCCGTCACTTGGAAAGGGGAAGTGCGGGTGTGGTAAAAAGGGTATCAATAATTTGGAAACACCGAAAATTTGTTAACAGAAAAACTTGTCGCTTCACGTTTTTCCTTTTTTACAAAAAAATTCCTTTTTGTTTTACAATTTTTACTTTAGTAAGTGAAGAGCAAAAAATCGACTGTCGACGTGAAAAAATTGATAAAGTAAATTAGATATTATATAGTAAATATGAAGTGTCTTGGGCTATATTCCACGTACATATATGTAATAATTTAATTTTATAACTTTCTAATTATTAATAACTTTCTAATTATTAACTAATTATTTTTAACGATACTTCATTTTTAATTACTTCTACCTCCGTCGTAAGACTTCTACTTTCCCTTCGAGTCACCAGTCTTTTCAGGGGAATATCCTTTTTCCAGTATATAATCTCTCTGCGCATTGTTAACTGCCCTTTTCTGTTCTGTCTTTAACTGTCGCAACGACACACGGCCGATGTTGTTCGTCAGTATGATCATGGGCTGACTTTTCAATATCATCAATAATGCTAAAATAACCTATCACCTTTACAATAAAATGATGAATATTGAATAAAGAAAAGCTTACGTTAATCGTCCGAGGAATATTTCTGAAAATGCATCTACAAACACTCTAAAATTGAAGATGAATTAGTAAACACTTCTTGACGAGTACGCCAAGGCTGTCAGTTAGTTCAACACTGCGAGCTGGTACATCCCCTTTCTGTGATGCCACGAATATGCGCGCCAAGATTATGGCCGACGGTCGTGAGTCATACACAGGAGGAGAGATACGATAGAAAATCAGCTAGCCAACGTCCACTTGGAAATATTTTTTTATATAAATTCGACATTAGATATTTATACTTTAATCTATACTTATAAAAGGCAATGTTTGTGTGTGCGTGTGCGTGTGTTTGTCTGCGATGTCCAGACGAATCTTTAGCACTTATTTATAGCCATGAAATTTGGCACACAGGTAGTCGTAATGGTGACTGAATGCACCTCGAAGCCGAAATTTTAAATTTTAATCTAGAAAAGTTTTTATTTAATGTTTTGTGTTGTTTTGGTTGATTTTTCGCACTAATTTATCAATAGCATGATTTTGGATAATTGTACGAACAAAATAGATGCACCATCGGAAAGAGCACGCGATTTCCGTTCTAATGAAGTTAGGTTTGAATTTCTAACGTAATTTACTGAATTTTGAGAATTTTTTAAAAAATGGTCAGTTTTGCCATCGGAATGTTATTTTTGTTTTTAAATTTGTTGCTCCGTGCAACTGCTAGTTTTTTAATATTTTTGATTCTCTGTTCTCTGTCTATATGAAAAATAAATTTATAAAAACGTGGGTCATTTGAAAAGCCTTCGGGAGTCAGTGTCTGACCCGCGGGTCATAGGTTCGCCACTACTGGCGTAGTGTATAGTTTTACAATAAAATTGAATAAAAAGCTACGCAATGCAGTCTCGGTTTCCCTGCCTTGGCTTCAGATTTGTATTTTAAACTAAAAAGACCTTCCCATTTTATTGACATAGATTATTCAGTTTGAAATACTTTCTTCTAAGTTCTGTATAGCATTCTAGAAAAAAGATAAACTTTTAGCATAATACCATTACAAAAGGCCGTTATTTTGATTCGTTTTCAAATTACGAGAAAGGCTCTGGAACAGGTGCCTATATTCTCCTAAATTCTACACCTCACCAACAGAAGGACATTTGACCCTTGATGGCAGATTTATCATGTAGAACAAAATCATGAAGTCATAGGTAATGATAGTATGAAAAACGTTTCTAGTATTGAACCGAAGTTTTCCAAATTGCTCTTTTAGAAAAATCAGAATTAAGAGTTATAACGCCTGTCGTAGAAAGATTTTACATTTTTATTACTTGTGGAAGATATAAGTAATAAGTATTAGTTTTCCTATTTTCTACAGAAATAAATTTCATTTTTTTTATTAACTTAAATCTAGTCTTAGTCTTGAAGAAAATTACAAAGATTTTTATACCTTGGCACTACTTAAAAAACATAGATCAATCTATGGATGAAATGCTAAGAGTAGAAATGAATAAAATTATTATCAAATAGCAACATTATGTATTGTGGGATAAATATAAATGGCAAACAAGAATCGAGTCCTACCAATCCCGATCTAAGTCTTCTGAGTCTGAGCCTTTCTGAACTGGGCTATGCTTTTTAATTTAACCCTGTGCAGGTTATGTCTGGAATTCTGAATCTGGTTTGGTTTTTTTATATTGGGTTATCCAGTAACGGAAGTTTAACATTCGTCTGTCACCACAAGTGTCTTTAGTTGCGCAAAGTAATTTTTAACCCACTCATATTTTTATGACTTCCCGACGTCAGTCGTGATGAGCATTGCATAAGTATTTCCTCTCCTTGCAAAGTAAGTACCCCGATAAAGAACGGACCTGACTAAGCCAAATCAATCAACACTTTCAATCAGCTGAAGAGTAAATTTCAGTTCTCTTAAGTGTCTCTCGTTGCCAAAAATACTGATATTTTTATTCTCTGAGTCATACTCTGACGACAGCGGAAATATGCGACTCAATTCTATAAATCTGCGTTCTTTTTCAGGTCTTCGGTGATTCATTGCCATAAAGGGTTTTTTAATAAGTCTCTTTTAGTCCTTACGCAACTTGGGTCATATACATATGCAATTCATAAAAGGTTACAGTCAGTGCATTGTGCAACAACTCAAAGTATACGTATTGAAATGCTGAAATTGTGCGAATTGTTGATATGGTTGTCACTTCTTGGGAAAGAATGAATAAATTTTACTGTTGGGGATGTGTTTTCCATGTATGAAACGTATATTTTTAGCAGTAAGCTTTTGTATTGGTCTTGCATTTATGTTGAACAATATTTGATCTTTAACCGAAAGAGTATTGTTATTAAAATGTCAGTACAAAATATATTTTAATCATAGAATTTGAAAGAACTCTGAGTTTTAAGATTTCATATCTGTTACTAAAGCTTCGTATTCTTCAATAAAATTGCAGTTTTGGAGAATTCGATGTTTCTAAGAATACAATATATGTATGTACATTTTTACTTAATATCATGCTGCATCCTTTTTGTTTATAGAACTTTAACCTGAAGAGAATGAACAGTAAACAATTAAACGAACGTGGTTACTTAATCCAGAGTATTAGGCCCCTTTCACATTATGCGGTTTAACCGTTACGGCGCAAAGTTGTTTATTTTCTTTGCCGTGTCATGTTTGCTTTCACACTTCACGATTTGCGCCGTCAGTATTTGAGTGCGGTTTCTAATTTCATAGCTTCTTCAGTATGGATCGGAAGCAAATAGCAACAATATGGTCTTGCACCCATCAATCAAAAGAAACGAGACTATAATCGCCTCACTTTTGGAAGAACAACGTGCAGATGAATGTCGGAATGTCTGTAGCATCTTTTGATGAATTCCACAACTGAATAAAAAATTATACTCTGCGGCAAAATACTAGCATTTGGAACTGCATTCAACCGACAAAAATGGTAGCTGTGACTCTGAAGTAACTGTGTAACTTGCCTGTTAAATCATAGGTAGGGGTGAAACGTCCTCCCTCTGCTGTGAGACGAAAGTTTGGAGAGGGGTTTGCCAGCTCAGGTGTCGTCCTAGTCATGTGACCGCGGTTCAAAATGACGAGGTCCGTCCTAAAATAGCCCTCGTGTTGCTTCAAAACGGGACGTTAATATAACTAAACAAAATCGCAAGTAACTGACACTTATTTTTAAATCTTAATCGTTTGTGTTTAAAACATAAAGTGTTATAGGACCTTTTAACAACGAAAAAGCAATAGCGAAAGTGCAACTGTTTATTACTTAGCAAAAACTTTATTTTTACCATAATTACATAAAATAAGTTCCTCCCTAGATATGGATTTTAAAATCAGTGTAATAATTTTAAGCATTGCAAATGTATATATTAATAATATATTACGTAAATCGATTATACATAAGTTGTGGAACATTAATTTCTTTTGCGCGCAGGATTTAAAAAAAGTAAGCAACCCATTGCAAACATATGTTATGAAAATTCCCTTCGAAATATCACAGCTTTAAAATCATTTAACATGGTAAATAATCAGATATGCTTTAATCACTTTTTATGACGTTAAAATAGTATACCTTTTTCTTGAAAATTATATGTAAGATACCACGCATTGAAAAAAACTATAACGCAATGCTTTGATTTTGCATGTTTTTTCATTGTGTTTGTATAAACATAGCAGAGAAATTTCTGTGTGTTTGATGAACAATATTTTAAAAATCCTGTGTGTAAGTATTTAAAGTATAAATCACTCACCAAACATCTCTTTATATTGAGATGGGTTTTGACTATATCTTCTCAATTATTTAAAGTACACTCATGTGCAATATCATGATATATTCAGAATGATTTAAATTTTCAAATAAAATCATTAAAAAATCGGAAACTTTAATGGAATCTCCATAAAGAGTTCAAAATACTGAAGAATTCTATAAGACTGTCGGAATTACTTATGAAAGGTAAAAAGTTTCTTGAAATTGCGACTTCAGAAATAAAACATATGTTGTTATCTTAGAATTCAGTCATGATTATTAGACACTGTGCTATCCATATTTTTATTAATTACAATGAAATAGTATATAATTCGTTTCCAATACCTTATACATGGCCGTCTTATCCAAAGGGCAAATTAGGCAGAAGAACAGGACGCTATTGATCCAAGGGATCATAAAAACTTTCTATACTGATTTTGAACCAAAAAAAATTTATTTAATTGTAATTTTAAATATGTTATACAATTTTATATGTTATAATATGGTATAGAACCTAGTTAATAAAATAACCTAGGATAATATAATGTTATCAAAACATTATAATGCTCCTGGATGATTTTTTTAGCTAGATATTTTGTTTGGGCCATAACACCCAGTTTCCTAGTTAGGGTGCTTATGGAGCGGCAAGCACTGTAAAATCTTAAGACGGCCCTGATCTTACAGAATATAAAAATACATAAAATTCGTTAGCATTGGTATATTTCGAAATAAAATAAAATAGCTGAATTTTAAATAGCAAAAAATAGCGAAAACATTAAAAAATTACACAGTCAACACTCAAATTAAATGAAAGTGCGTTCTATAATAACAATGAAATCATTTAAAAATGACAAAGACAATAGTAAAATTAAATTTTGAAGTATTCTATAAAAATAATGGAATCATTAATTAACTGCAAAAGCTTCGAGAAGGCAAAAAGAACAAGTGGCCTTGTAAAGGTGACGGACGGCAGCCGGATGAAATTCGTGCAGTGTGAAAGCGTCAGCATATTTTCATACATTACTACTAAGACGGAGTCGTAACGGCGCCGTTCTATTCAGTCGCGCATGCGGCTGGTTTAAACCCCAACAAACGGACTCAAACCGCGATCGGCTAGTGTGAAAGCTCCCACTCATTTCTTCAGTTTACCACCAAGAGGCGGCCTAATGCATTCTTGCCGTAACGGTTAAACCGTATAATGTGAAAGGGGCCTTAGACTTCTTTTTAGTTTATTTCCATTTCTTATTGATTTCGAAATTATATTTATTGCAAAATTCTGAAATATTTAAAACCATCTTTATGCGAATCTCTGGATTAAAACAGCACATCAGAATGAAGCCAACTCTTTTTAGAGAACCATTTTTTTTATTTGTTAGAAATTCACTGTCTTTCCTATTTCTGCGGCGTAGTTTATAAATTTTACGTGAACTTTAAAGATTCGTTTTCGGAAAAGTTTTCGTTTCCGCGTTGGTAAATAAGCGGGTTCTGTACCCGATTCTAATGGCATTGCCTGGTTCGCAATTTCTCACGTGTAACCTCAAAACGGGACTTTAATGTACCAAAACAGATATTTAAATTTAAAAATTCTTCAACGTCCTAATAGTAATTTGAGTGATTTGCTTTTCAAATCTTCTCATGCGAACAATTTTGTTTTCAAAAAAAAAATGTAGAATTTTATAATTGTAACTTAACTTTATTCAGCTATACCTTCGGGTACTTGGCTTCTTTACAGCATCATACTTCTATCACTACTTCGTCATATTTCTATCACTTCTATTTTATAGATTGTATATAAATGTCGTTGCGATGATTGTATCTTCTAACATGAGTGTGGCGCAACATAACTAAAAGTTGTTTTTGCGCCAAAAATTTCAAACTTAAAAATACTTCAATTAAAAGTTGAATTTTTGTGTTTTATTTTATCTACAGAATGCATCTTTTATAAAGAGTCTCAGCACTCCGTTAATTCTCTTCATTATTTTACTCTCCTCTGAAAACGAAACTAAATTTTACATTGTTCTCTTAAGGTTAGCCAAGGTTTTTTGTCACGAATTCACTACTAAACGCATTGAAAGTAATCTGGTTTTTTTTTATATTCTCGTGAAAAGACATTTTAGACGATAAATCTATTATTGTTAAAGAAATTTATTAGAAAATTCCTAAGAGAATCACCCTCGATTCCACAAACCCAATATATCCGTTTGAATAGACATCTCGCGAACGCGCATTTGCAATTCAAATATTTTTACGTCTTTCTTGGATTACATTAGTTAGCTGGCGTTCCGTTCTTAGTACGCAGAAAATCTATTCCTGAAATTATTCTGCATCAACGACAGTTGGATATCTAGAGAATTTGTTAACTTTTTCTGTCTCGAAAACTTACAATAATATTTGAACATCTATTGTTAAAAGTTCGTTTTAATGAGAAGAATCTCGACTGCTTTCGCTGATACTGATGTAAGAAGAAAGCAGTCTTGCTGCACTTCTAAGTTAAATACTATTCACTACTACGCCATTATTCATTCTTAGCTTAGATACAGACTCCTTTTCCGGTCTAAACATTTTATTTTAAGCAACTACTTAAAAGTCTCAAAAGCTTCGGGGATATTTAGTTCGGCTCTTACCTCAACCTCTCGATAATTCACTAGCGGATTGGCAACAATTTAACGGATCGCCATGGTAACAATACTAAATTCTTTCTTTGTTTAGAGCGTAATCGTTTTCACGAGTAACTTTTAAAATTTTTGATATATTATATATATATGCAATCATCTCAGTATACTTATCATGTTTATTTCTGTTGATCTTTGTTGTATTTCGTTATGAACACCTTTAATCCCTTGACTGCTCGGTTTTCTCTTCCATCTAATTAGATGAGGCATTCTGTTTTAGAAATGTGTTGTCTTTTTTATTCAATTCAGAGTTCATGGAACAACTGAGATCTTTTGAATGCCACGTAATTTTTTAATCGAATTATAACATCTAGGAATGACTTAATTTTAGTTTGTATGTCTAGCCCCAGATTCTCAACTTATTCCCAGAATACTCAAATGATTCCCAGTCTAGTGAATCAGTTCAGTATTTAAAGTGCCTTTTATATTTTTTAATCAATGTCCTCGTGTTGAGTTCGCGAAGACATTTACGGGCCAAGCTTAGTTTTTATAACCCAAGGATTTTTTAGCGTGTCTACCAATCCGAAATGGGGTCGCGATGACGTTGACGTTGAGTGTGCTTTTGTCAGATTCTTCAATGGTGATAATAAAACAAAACAATTAAAAATGCCTTTGTTATAAGATATTTATCTGATAACTGCATTGAATGAAATATATTTTCATTTATAATTAATAAATATTTGATTCTTCTATGTCAATGCAATGCATTCTATTCAAATGTCGTGAATTTTTTTTGAACCGAAAAATGGTACCGAGTAAAAGCTCTGCTACACTATATCTCGGATCAGGTTGGCTGGCAACATTTAAAGCTTACGGCCTAGTAAGGTTAATCTAAAGCTTATGGCAAGATTATTTTATTATAAAATTTTGTAATTTCTGATAGTTCGGCGCCGGAAAACGGTCCCTTCGAAGCGGTTCTTTAATTATGTCGCTGATTGTTGCCTGAGGCAGAACTAACCGTGCCATTACCATACTCTTAGGGCACATCGCTTTTACTTAGTGATCTGCAATTTCTCCAGTCTCGCCAAGTTTCTTTATAGCGTCATTAATTTGTCGATAATGTGATTTGCGATGTTACAGTTTTAATAACGATAACATCAAGGGACAGGGACATAATTGGTTTTATGTTAAGTACATAAATTGTTAGGCTTCTCTGCATGACCTATGAATAATCTTGTTACCGAATTCAGAAAAAGAATGGACAAAGAATTACAGAAAAAGGTGGACTTTCCGATGTTTAATATTAAGCACTTCAATGCTCAGAATTAAAGTAAATAAATGTGGTGCCATCTTATCAAAACATTATAATGAAATATTTCTATTAATTTACTCATGAAGCATTTAATTTACCGAGATAATAAAATATTATGGTGGTTACACTGTTTTATTTTTTATATATAAGCAGGGCTCCGTTTTCGTACGTAGCTGTTAAATATTTTGGCTTTAGGGTAATTTTTTTGGGGAAAAAATTAGATAGCTTAGAGAAATAGAGCAAAACCGGAACCCTATTATGATTTAATTCTGTTTTAAAGAAAGCTACGTTTTGCTAACTCATATACCTGAATTTTTATGGATGTTTTCTGGATGTAAAAAAACTGCTTTGCTGTTTGCTGGATGTGCTGTTGCTTTTAAAAGTGATTCAGGTATCAATTTGATTTTAACGAATTGTTATCAAAATATAACATAATAAAAAATATTTAAAATAACTGATAACAAAGTTTTGCTAACTTACATTTACTGATAAATCCATAAAAATTTCTTAATTTTTGCTGCTGTTGGTGTCATGTAACAGAAATTTTTAGTAATATTCTTTTGTTGTTGGCGATAAATCATTTTAGTAGATATTTTCCTAAATTAAATTCTTCAAAATTAATTTACGAATAAATCCAAAGGAACTATTATCATGTGAAAATTTTAACAAAACAATATCTTATGAATATGTCGCAGAGTTATATAAGGTTTTTGTTCGCAATTACAAATGATTCATTTCAAACATACAAATTCAGTAATTGTAATCAATTATTAATAATAAAAGTTACTTAATTATGCTTAAGAATGAATTAGACTCAGATTTATTTTATTATTGTTTAAGTAAATTATTATGTAACGTCCAGTAAGATGTTATGCAAGGCGATAAAATTTTCTTAGTTTAAATGGATGTAAAGAAGTAATTAAATAAAAGATCCTGAAGTAACATTTTATGTTTATGGCAACGTAGTGGTTGCAAAATAAAAGATATATGGATTCCGAAACAACTCAGTTCTTTTCAATAATCGTGATGTGGATAAGTAATTTACTTGAAATGAGGCTATCGCGGTTCGTGTTAAAAAGCTGAATTCTAACAAAATGGTCTTAAACCGAAATTGAAATAGGTAGCGGATAACGAAAGCACAAGGGGCGAAAAGCTGTATTCTTAGAAGTTTAACGTAAAATTACTCTCTTAGTTCAATTATTAAACTGAAGCTAGATCGAAACCGTCGTGTCAGTTACTGTTGGACTCGCCCCAAAATTGATAAGGTAATTTATTTTAAATTACTTTCTAATTTCGTGGTCCCAGTTTGCATGTCACTACGAAGTGAGAGATAAATTAAGTGGTGGATTGTCTTATTGATCCAGTGACGTTAGCAACAATTCCCGCTGTCTGTTCAACGATCTGGTGTCATCTGAGGACTTTCCCTTCGAAAATCAGATTCCTCCATTTCAGAAATTTGTGCAAGTATGACAATAAGAAACTTACCGATGGTTCGCCCATAAGTAATTTGAAAATTACTTTGAAACAAAATGCTTGCTGACGCAAAAAGTGTCTGATAAAAGTGTTTACATTCTGGAGGATTAATTTGACTCAATAGCAATGTTTTCATTAGTTTTTTTGTGTAACTTAAAAGTATATAAAATAATAATTAGTAGTATATAGAATTATTTTATTCATTTACAACAAAGGTTTTTAAATTACATGATGAGTCGCGGAAAATCGAGCTGCTCTGCGTTTTCCAGTACTGTTTGTATTTGAAAATAAAAATACCATGAAAAAATCGCCATGGTTAGAAATATTTTATTAAAATTTGCCAAATATCATATTAAATTAAACCAATTTTGTTTATCGTTAATTGTGGCTCCTTTTTCGCATTTCATTTCTCTCTTTCAAAAATTATCCTACATAAATCCTTGAGTCCGCGATTTTTCCTCCCTTCTTTTTTGGTAGAAAAAAGTGACAAATTCGGAATATGTTAAAAAAGTACAAATAAATGAATAAATAATAATATTTAAAAAAACCCTAACAATCTGCTGTTGAAGAAAAACACTTGCAAGCCATTTCAGGTTCATCTAACATTGATGAAGTATTAGACGTGAAATGACACCTTTTTAGAACCCGAAACGTTGGTTTCTTTCATCATAAAATATGGAACATTACTCCTTGAAAGTTTTAAAATCATTACTAATAACCAATCCTCCAACACGACATTTCATTCATTTGGTGCCTGAACACAAAGAAATTAATTCTCATTTAATGATCCAAAAAGAAGAACCACCCGAGCTTTCGAAATTACCTTTTAATTTTTTTACTTTCTTCACCTTGTTGCAATGACGGTTCCCAATTAATTACTTTGAGCCGAAGCCACCAGCAACTGCTCTTCTAAAGGCCTTTTGTCTGGTGCACGTAACCTTCAGGTTGTAATTGTATGTGTCTATGGCTGCCCTTAGTTTTCTACCGCAAATGCAAATGCCGTTCGTAGAACACGTTCTCGTAGTCGTCGAACTTAACAAAACGTTGTCTGATTTGAATAAATCCGTCTGGTAGAGGCCATGAATCAATCTAAGGATACCGGCTTAAACTTTTGGCAGATGTCCCTACCTCCAGTAAAAAGCAGTAGCTGCAAGAGGTGCTGTCATTTATTTGGGAACACGTGCCATGATAATTACTTAGACCTCAAAATGTTCTTTTATGAAAAGAGAAACAGGCCGTGCTTGTCGAGTCGGCAATTTTGATCATAATCTTCTAAGTTGCGGCAGTCTGTTTACAGAAGTTTTAAAAAATGCTCCCCTTAATTTTTTTCATCTTGACTTCGAACTTTTCTTGTTAAATCGTAACGTTAATATGTCAAGTGGAAAATTCGCGTTGCTCAAGGATGGATGAGATGAGCGAAATGATGTTTAAAACAGTCTGTCGTCCTCTTATTGCGTTATTAGAAATGTTGAAGTTTGTTTTCGTAGTAGTTTTTTTCCGATATGCATACATGATTTTGCAAATTTTGACACTTGATGAGTCAAAAAATACACGGATTCTAAGAACCCTCGGTGTGATTGTCGGAGAACTTCCTACTTTTTGACGGATGGAATGTTGCTCTCGGGCAAATTGTTATTTTTACTTTTTTTTTGTGAGCTGTTTACAGAATTGGTGTGCGGTAAAAAAAGTTATCTTTTCTTGATTGCTTATTCAAAGACTTAGAAAAATACTTCAAACCATGTGTTTCATTTTTATAGTTAAGGTAGCGTTGAATTTAAAGAGATTGAGAGTTTTTCGCATAACATTTATGAGAAGCATTGTGTTTTTCTGTTCCTGTTTAAAACCTGATCTGTTTAAAAATCAAAATCATAAATCGGGGTTGTGTCTCGAATCAGTTTATAGCATCATAATAACTGTCCCTAAGAAAGTAATTTGTTGTAAGGATATACTAATCGTTGCCTTAATTTTAGTCATTAATTGACCAAAGGCGAAATTTCCTTCAGAAATGGAGATCGACCCCGATGCCTAAAGAAGAAGTTACTAGTACTGTCTGGAGTCAGGCATCGAAATATATATATATATATAAATTATTAATAGTCATATTTTACCGCTAAACTTACATTTATCTTGCCATTTATTCGCTTTTGACTTTGAGAATTTCCTTAACTATAGGATAAAAAATACAGTTATTGATACCTCGGACAGAGATTGACACCCTAATCTTTAATTTTAAAAAATAAGCTTTTCCTTAGTTTCCGTTGCATGTTCATTTATACTGCAAAAGTGAACTAAATAAGAGTCAGTTACTGACATCCTAATTTTTAATTTAAAAAGTAAGTTTTCATGCGAATGTGCAGTTTTACCTAACTAAACCTTAGGTAGAGTGTTAAAAGTAAACTAAATGAGAATAATGTCAATAACTGTGCTGTCCTTTACACATCCGTAGAGTGTAAATAATCGATTTTGCACTCAATATGGTGCAAAATATCTTCCAGGGATAATTTTTTTATGGATCCCTTTATTCTGCTTAGAGTAGAATAATTCAAGAAAAATTACAATGAATCACAACTTGATTGAACTACTTTTTTCCTGAATAACCTTTAAAAGCCCAATTTTTTAAAAATTGATTTTAAAATGTTTGACTTTCTTAAATAAAACATCGAAAGAAAAATACTTTAAAAAACCCTATTTTGTTTTATTTATGGCCAAAAAACAGGTTGTTACTAACTGACAACACTGGGCTTTATTTCAGAAAAACATTTCATTGATAAAATAACACATATGAATTTTAATAACTAATAAAACGGATAAGAAATTTCCTAAGAAAAATTAAGATACTTTTAATCGTACAAACAAACCAAAAATGCGCAACCTCAAGTGAAAAACATCTACTTATTTTTATTTTTTATCAGCGCTTAGGCTGCCATCTGCATATATTGTAAATTAATTTAATAAAATGTCAAAATGTATCCTAGTAGCAACAACAGACATTAGAGCTTCAGTCTTATTCTCAAAATTTTAGAAGACAAAATTAGTTGCTTAAGGCGACCAGAGACCTTAAAAATCTTTTTTTTAAATTTTAAACTAATCAATTTGCAATTTTGCAGGCATTAATAGGAGCACTATGTAAGACAACACACAAAATTTCACTGGAATATATTTATTTATTTCTAAGTTATGGGTATAAATGTAATTTTAATAACAATTAATAGCCTTTATGATAAATGTTCCAAGCGCTCCAAAATTACTCGAAATCGTTCTAATTTTGTTAATTAGTTAGTCTAACCTTTTACAAACAAAAATTGGGATTGAGTTTTTTTTGTTTCAGAAAGGAATTTCAAGGTGAATACACATAATATCTCGATACTATTGATTTTGGAAAAAAACATGCCCAATATTTGATATGGAAGAAAATATTTACAGTTTAATTACAAAATAATTTTTATATGAATGCCAAAAATTCTTCTCCATATATGTCTTTATACGTATATGAAATATCATTAAATTTCAACAAAAATTGAAGCGCCTGGAACATTTACCATAAAGGCCATTAATTGTTATTAAAAATTACATTTATACCATAAATCAGAAATAAATAAATATATTGGAGTGTAATTTTGTGTGCTGCCTTATATAGTGCTCCTATCAGTGCCTGCAAGATTTCAAATTGATTAGTTGAAAATTTAAAAAGCTGATTTTGAAGGTCCCTGGTAGGCTTAAAAGCAACACTGAGCATTTAAGGGTTAATAGTATAAATGTTGTCTTAAGGGTGTCAGTAGTTGTCTTGCTTACCCTAGGTGCGCATAAAAATTTTTGTATAACTGGATATCTAGCAATGTAACCTTCAGCCAGGTGCAGTTGAAGAAGTTACTTAAAATGAAACGCAAAAACTCTGCCTATTTCGTGCCCGATGGAAGACTTGTAACAGACAAGATATGTATCATACTGAATTAACACAAATGCTTTTCCTCAAATTTCATATTTAGTAGGTTTTTTTTATCAAAAGGAACAAATTAGAAGGGTAAGACCTAAAAAAATTAGAACTTTATTTTTTCAATGTAAGTAAGCACCACCCTATTGACGAAGGAAGTTCCCGGTGTGTATTTGTCAAAGCAGGGATGAGCAAACCTTCTTAGGAGCGGCCAAAAACTAAAAATGGCTGACCAATATAATTTATTATAAAATTCAAAAAGGATTCAAAAATATTATTTAAAAAATTCTTTAATACTAATGATATAAATGAAACTGTAACTGCATTTCTAAAAGTATATTTTGGCATAACTATAGCATTTCTTATAGAATTAAAATTTTTGAAATCTGCGATTGGACAGACCCTCTAAACGGGCCGTATTTGTTCCTCTGGTCGTAGTTTGCCCATCACTCCGCTAGATCGTATTTACACTGTATATTTTAGAATCCAATCACCAACCACCATTTTGAACGTTCTAAAGTTAAGACTGCTATTGTGTGGTTAAAGGTATCAATAGAACAGTTGCCCCTTTTTTGTTAGTTAAAATAGATCCTATTGCTATCAGACCGTTAGATGACAGAGAAAACATTAATGCATGTTGGATTTTATCAGGTTTTTTCGATTACATTGTATGATTCACTTTTTAAATAACAAAATAAAGAATCGTGAGCGCCCTTCAAAACATCTATCATTCTGCCATGCAAACTTCAGCATTTTTATTTCCAAGTTGATAAAGCTATCAAAAAATGTGGATTTATATAAATTTTTTCGACATATTTCCCTTCCTCTTGAACTATGAAGTATCTCTTTTAAAATTATTGAAACAATACAATTAAAAAAGAAATATGAGAAACATCTTTATTCTCGCGGTTGTTAAAGAATAATAATTCTGTAAAATTTAAGTCATGTAGTATGGTTTCTTATCGTAAATATCTCCTACACTTGACTGGACTTGAATTTGTGTTACGGGATTCTCCTACACTTCTGAACACCTTATTTTAGACGCATGGATATATGGATCTTTGATTTCTTCCCTGTTACATTGATATGCAACAGCTTAAATTTAAATATATTTGGTAATATTAATAATAATATCTTAGCTGAAGTCTCACAGTATGAACATTTATAGATGAGAAGAATGTGACTTTAATTTTAATTTGCAGAAGAATGTGATTTCCATTTTGGATGGCTGAACAGCTTCGACTTACTGAGTGGAAAGTCTTCGTTACCTTTTTAATGCTTCAAACGCTAGTTTCAATTAAGCTGTGTGGCCACAGCAGAAAGAGAACGTGATTCAGCTGACTTCACTTCTGGAACTAACTATTAATTAAAACTGCTTTCAAGACAGATTAATTCGAATAGCGTGATGTCGGCAAATATATGTTCACTCCAAATACAGTTTAGTTAGAAAAAAAACCCCAGTTAATTAAACTATTTTGTTTTCATTTATAGCGAACGCATGTAGAATAAGATTTGCTCTTCGGTATGGTGTATCCTGTTGGGAAATCATTGGATTTTTAACTTGTGTTAAGGTATATTTGGTAGATTTATTTTGTGTTCCTTGTAATAGATTTTAAGCAAAAATCTGAACTATTAGTTCCTGTTATGTTTAAATTAACGCTTCATTTTTGTTTCTAAGTTAGTTTTGAAAAGTTTACTGTGAAATTTCACAGACACACAGTGAAATTTTGTGTGTTTTTATTGCAAGCATTTTTAACTCATTCGTGCAGAATAACGAGTCGGGAATGACGATTAACGAGTCAGACTCGTGGGATATTTGTTCGTTAATAATGTTCATAAGTTTTCAGTATTTTTGGATGATTTTTATTCAGCTTTGTCCACAAAATAAACACAGTGACTGCTCCACGAATGAGTTAAATTAAAAACTTGTATGAAAATTTTGTAAAATGCGAGAACTCAAATATATTGAGAATTTGCCACTTCTTTAATTCTCCGTTAGTCGCAGTATCTAATGTATACACACGCAATCTGCATCTATTGGCAGTTTTTGAAGGATCACAATTTGAATTTTTCTCACAAAGACTCATTTACATTCTCAAAAGGACTAATTATTACAGTTAGGCTATTAATTATTATAGCTAGAAAAAAAATATTAAAACCGGATGAGTATAACATAGAATAGCTTTTATACCCGCTAAATATATTGCAACCATTTAAGGACGAGACTGAATTGCAACTAACATTGTTAATCGTTGACAAAGAAGACGCTGCAAAATAATACAAGTTCACTTTTCGTTTTTTAGTCAGGAATTATAGATTATGACTAACCTTTTTATATTGGTTATCTGAACGATTTACACAAACTTTTATGTCCTTATGCAGTTATAGAAAATTTAGTGATCTTGGAAAGAAGTATTGCGTTTTATAAAAAAGGGCGCGTTTTTATGTCGATTTTGTTGATTCTACATCATGTTTTCTTAATAATTTAACCGATGCTACTCGGTTTTTATCTTTAATCCAGCTTTTGATAGAATGTATCATTCTAGTATGTACCTTGCGACTAAAATGCTGTGATTTATTAAAAACATGCCTAAACCGTATTTGTTTCTTCTACCCTCCCACCCAAAAGCTATTTGTAAACACAAACAGTTCACTTCTCTGTAACCAATAAAAAAATACATCACTGTTGACTTTAAATCTTATTTAACATACACATTTAGCCTAAGCATACTGCGGAGCTTAGGCTATGATTCCGACTCGAATCCATGATCCTCGTACCTGTAGCCAAGATTGCTACTACTTCACAAAGATCAACAAATTTATTCTTTGTTTATATTTATATTTGTCCTTCGAAATGTGTTTATAATCACTAGAATAGAAACAGATTTTCTTGAGCTCGTCATGCCTTTATTTCGGTGGCTTTAAACCTAACCAGTAGTAGCAAGAATTTAAACTAACTACTCGAGTTTTATTTCGAAGCATGAATACCATAAAGTGATTATAATTATTTCTTAAGTAATCACGAAACGCGCTGTATTATGCCTTGTTGAAATTCCCGAGTCGGACGAGACAACTCTTTATTTCAGTCTGTCCTAATAAGCCCGATCTAAATGTAATCACAACTCCGAATGAACCTATTTGCACGAAGGCGAAATCAAACAGCACTCCCCAATTTCGGATCTCAGCTCGTCAGGGAAATCCTAACTCAAAGAAGTTTCGCTTCCTAATTCTCGGAGTTGCTTCCTGACTTCCAGCATCACTCCTAACCTTTCCCAAAGAGTCCATTTACATATTTCGAATTG
The DNA here is from genome assembly GCA_013235015.1 of Araneus ventricosus. Classification (NCBI taxonomy): domain Eukaryota; kingdom Metazoa; phylum Arthropoda; class Arachnida; order Araneae; family Araneidae; genus Araneus; species Araneus ventricosus. Next base: position 129,231 of record BGPR01000459.1, read on the forward strand.
GCCGTTATAGTGGTATTTCGTGTTCCAGCCCTTCGCTCCGGTGTTAAGAGGTGTTCCATGTTCGACTTTCCGCTGCGAAGGGCGGTTACAAATTAACGGCGGGCCTTTCGTTAAATGAGCCGGGATGCTTTTGTTACGTTCTCGCAGAAACTCGTCATTCCGCCGCGCAGACAACGAACGCCTTCGGCTTCCCATTTGTTAGTTCGCCGAAGCTACTCACCGAATATTCGGAGAAGCCGAGCAAAATTTATTATGCATTCTGCGAAATTGTGAACGATGTTTCTGTAAACCACTTAATGATGTCCCTCATGTAAAGATGTCAAATGCCTTCTGTGGCCCCTGCAGGTAGATTAGGAGTTGTGGTTTAACAATGATGTTAGTTTCTTACAATTAATTTTTAGTGATTTGGGAATTGTGTTTTCTGAGAGGATTAGTTTCGATTTAGAGTTGCAATCGGGTGAAAAATAGTTGCTGCGTTGTAGGATATCAAATCGGTCTTTGTACGAGGATTAGTTATATTGGACATCATAATCTTTCATAGGCAGTTTGAATATTTCTAGTGCACAAGTTTTCTTTTGCAGGTGAATTGTGATGTCAAAGTCAATTTAAAATAGGCATGAGTGAAACCTCTATGCTTCTGAAGGTCTAGTGACTGATGAATTCGAGTTAATGTTCAATAACTGTTAAGTTAATCTATGCTGATGCTTGAAAATGAATAGTTTGTAATTTACTGGTAATACATTGGTATCGCTCGCAAAACCAGCTTTAAATGCCGAAGATAGTAATAGTACTCTGGTGTTGCTAATCAGCGAAAAGTGGCGGTGATTCATGGTAAGATCCATTGACAACAGACTTGAGAATTTTGATAAGAATGGATATGGAAGTTTTAACTCTTTTGCATAGGGCGGTTACTTTCTTGTTGATTTGGACTCGTAGAACTGGTATGAAAAATGTCTTGAGCTCTTGCCGGGAACTTTCAGCCTTCCCGTCTGATACTTCGTTGTTAGGAAGAGTGATCATACTTGTTAACACGAATTCAAATTCAGTCAGCGATTTTTAATACTTAGGCACAGTAATTAATGATGTTTTTACTAAATGTAACGCCATACATACACATACTAGTGTCAGGGCATTACATCTTTTTTCAAACTTTTCTAGTAATTTTGTAAATTGTAACAAATTTTACGAATCTTTTTATATTTGCTGAGAGATTAACATCCTATATGCTTTTGAATTTTGCCTGACTTCTTAATGCTGAAATAAGTGGGCGTATTTAAAGCTCACGCTCTTAAAATAGTTCTCGAGTTTGGACCCAACTGTTAAAAATATGGTTCGATCTAGATTGTGGTAGGTGTGGAAAACAGACTACGGCTGGTTTCAGTGGCAGTAAATGAAAGCAGACTTCGACTCTTAAACAATTCTCTTGTAAGACGAACAACCTAGACCAACTTTTTTTAAATTCCGACATTTTTAATAAGTCCCGACTCCTCATGGGATCGTTATGCACAACTTTAGAGCAGTATTCTTACATAAGGGATTCTAATAAACGCTTTAATATTTAGACATAGAAGTAAATAATATACAAGTAATATAATACATTTCAATTAAACTTATTAGATAAGATATTTAAATTAATTTTTATTAATGTTAAATTCTTTAAAATTTTACTTTACGAGGTTGTGGTTGCAAAAGTATTAGATTAAATGGGGTGACTAATGGTAAATATGTTAATATCCATGTAGATTATTTATCTATTAAAATTTCATTTTAATTTTTTTTACGAACTACTTTGGAAAAGTATGGTCATTTATTTATATAGTTTTTAATTTTCTTGAGTATTCTTCATTCATTTGTAAAAGAATTATGTTAGAATCCTCTGAATAACTGTTGGCTACTTCAACTTAAAATTGAATTTACTGAAAAGTAAACAATCTACTACATTTTCAGATATTTTCAATGTTTATATATTTCTAAATTCATGGTTTCTTTACATTATACATAGACAACGACTCGAAGATTGAAAATGCTTCAATTCGGATTATTTTAACAGTTTTAAGACGTTTAAAAAAAGAACTGCGTTTCTTTAATTCAGTCTTGGTAAAATTAGTATAATTCCGTTTCTCTTTAAGAAAACTATGTATTTCAAAACAGATCGTCTTGGGACATTCATTTTTGCACATTCTATGTTGAAAGCCCTTTCTTTCACTTAGGTCATCAAAATAGATATTCTTTTGTGAGACCTCGAAAGATAACTTTGTCGGTTGATTGAGTTATCGGTATTTTTTCGAGTTCTTAAACAACGCATTAGATAAGGAAGTAATTGAAAACTGCCGATCGTTTCATAACTCTGTTGTTATTGAAAATTATCATTTGTTTATTTAAAGAGAACCGTTGAATTTGATTAATTCTTTCCTTTAAGTAACGCTTAAAAGAGTTAATGTGGTATGGAAGGCTATATTTTAGAATTGTTTCTTAATCATCTGTTTGTAATTAAGTGCTTGCTCACAAAATTTTAAAATTAGGTATATTGTAATTTAAGACAATTTTTTATTCAAACAACACAAATTTATTCAATCGTTTTTTTTTTTTTTTTATTAAACTACGAAAGGGCTTTCTGATTTTTAGTTGGTAAATTAATCTTCTCATTTCTTTGCAATTGAAGATTCATTTGGGTTTCATGAGTATCTAATTTTTTTTCACCTTCACTGTTCACATTCTTTGCCATTCCATTAAACACATTTTTACACTCGGTAAAATTTTTTTTAAAGAAATCACTGCCAAGGGCATTTAATGTATGAAAATTACTATTTTTAATTCATTATGCTCAATACTAAAATAATTTTATAAATGAAATACATTTTGCAAGACTTGGGAGAATTATCTGATTACTTAGATTATTGAGGTTCCTTAGATTTATTTTGTTTCTTCTGAATAAGCAGTGATACTACGATTAGTAATTGAAGTATTTGCATTCGAGATTCTTGCGGAAAGTCGTTCATCAATAAATTATGTATCGATTCAGGATCATTCTAATAATCTACTTCATATATGACGTGGTACGCTGTTAATAATAGATATGGTATTTTTATATTGCCAAGAATAAATAAAAATAATGAAAGTAAATAAAATTTTATATTTTTATTGTTTTTGGCATTCTTGGAACATTAATTAAGTTTATATTATTCATTAATAACGTCATCGAGGAATGCAACTGCTTTTATTTATCACTCTGGGTAAATCTGATTCAACGGTAATTTTAACATCCATCGTTAGAATATTTAAAAGTGTTCTGGTAGGCCAGCTTCTTTTTTCCGGAATCGGAATGTTTATTATTCAGAGTAGTAGTAACCATCTCAAAACTTTACTAGTTACTTGAAACCAGAGTTAGTGTGTTTATTTATGTTATAAAAGACTGGATTACTCTGAAATGTATAACAATATTATTATACATTGTATTTTATGTATTTATCTTGGTATATCTTTTTTATCTTTACAGGTAAGATGAATTGACTTCTTTCTGCATTACCTTGAAAGTGTCGATAGAGTAATTGGTGAGATGATTCTTAGTAATTTATAATTCCTATATTCGTGACGTATCTACGAAAGCATTGCGCATTCTAACCTTTATTTATGAATTAATATATTACTTGCGTTGTAACATGTGAGCTTTTATTTTTTATCGCAATTATGTCGATAAAAATCTTTATATCGAAATTTCAATAAAAAAAATATTTTTGACTTCTACTCTTAAATTAATTTCAATTAAAATTGAAAGCTTTGAACGATTAATGTAATTAGTCTTTAAAAATATTTTAATTCTAGATTTCATGTGATGTAACAAATTGAGAATTTCGTCGCATTTAAAAAAGAAAATCTTGAATCCAACCTCTGTGTCTGGCATCTAATAGTTACAAGATTAAATTTTTATATCAAACTGGCGGTTTCTGGTTTAAGTTTTGAATAGCAGAATTTATTAAAATATTAATAAGTTATATTTTTTGTTAACAGTTCTATTTTTAAACTGTGCTAAACAGTAATTCTTTCAAGTGCTATAATATTCTATAGCATTTTTACGAACCCAAATAAAAAAAAGTAAAATGAAATTAAAACAAAAAAAGAAAATGAAACGCTAAAGAACCTTCTTCAATGTTAAAATAAATATACGAACTCATGATCGATACTGCATTATGTGGTTAATAGGATAAAAATTGGCAAATTTATATATTAAAATTCGAAAAAGCTAAAAATGAATAATTTCTTGCCGAAAGATCAGTTCGTTGTTTACTTTTCTCAAATAGCTTAGAGGCTTTTGTTCAAGTGTTTTCCAATTATGTTCCTAAAAAAATTAAATAAGAAAAAAATGAATACATTAAATGTGTGCATCTACTACTTTCATTAAATTAAACTGTTGAAAAAAAGTGCTTAGAAAAATATGGCAAACATTTTCCTGAAAAAAAATTAAGTTTTCTTGGTTATGTTAAATTTACATTATTTAAGATTAATAAGTGCTTCATTTATTATTAAAGTTTTGTTCCTAATATATTTTTTCCTGTAAACGAATTACTGTTTTTGGTATTTTTGAATGTATTGTATTTATTTTGAGTCTCATAAATTTAATTTCATTAATATTTATGAGCTATGATAAAACTTTCTAGTGAAGAACTAAAGATATTTCGTAACAGTTTAATTGTGAAAGCCTTGTTTTCTGCCAAGCGCCTGGTGTATTCACCTAAATGTTTATTCAAGTAACATTTAATAAAAATCCAACACATTTATTTTAGTTACTCACTTTTAATGCGTTTTATACCCAAGGGCGTAGGCTTTACAGTCAGTTTGTCATTCTATACCAAAGCAGTTTACTTTTCTCATTTAAAGATCTGAGCAAGAATCTTGATTTTTTCAAAAACAATTTAGGTTATTTGTTTCAAAAACTCTTCATATATCACTGGTATCAAGTTTTATGTACACTGAGGAAATCCAGGAGATTTAAATAAATCTACTAAATTTCGGGCCTAATTCGCATGTGCCGTGATTAGTTCGGACTGGCAGTTTTAAATGCTTCGGCCCTAAATGGGACCGAGAGATAAGATAAAAGGTTTTATTAATGAGAGTTTCGAAAAATAGGTAAACTATTCTCAGGTTTTTAGAGCACGGTTGTTTCCATGGAAACCAAGAATTACAGTAAATTCTATGTTCTATCTGTTTTCACATTGTTTATTGCTTTCCTGGAATTATTGTAAAAGGTGAAACATGACGAACTCGACCCGGCGAAGCAGGCAGCGGTATTTAGGGTTCGGCCTTAGCCTAGTGTAAAAAATTAGGCATCTAGGAAAAGACATCCTAGAATTTAAATTTATCTTATATAAATGACAAAAAATAATAGACATTTTTACTTCATATTGTATATAAAATTTAAGCTAAACATTTTTTGAAGTTCTTGGTGGTCCTTTGAAACTTTTTACCACAGAATTTGCATTGTATAATGTATTTAATTAGATACATATTGGAATATCTGTTTAGAGCTCCTTGAATGCTTGTGTCAGTTAGCCGTGATTTATGAAATAACTTAGCAGAACTTTTGTTTTATTAAACAAGAGAAATAATCCGTTGCAATTTTACTTTTAAATGGCCCCGAGCTTTGTTCTAGGAGTTTGGACATTTTGGTGGTAGTTTAAAGTTTTTACCTTTTGTCTGTTTTATCGGTTCAGTGCTTGTTTCATATAAGATTATGAAAAAAATATTCAAACTAAAAAAATGAACTTGAACATTTTAAACAAAAATAATATTTATTTCTTCGGTCTTTTGGAAAACACATTTTCTTTTTTTTTCACTGTGAAGAACTTTATCATTTGAGGGAGAGATACTGGACTATTTTACATTATAAAACAAATAATAAAAACTTATTATAACACAAAAAATAACTGATTTCTGAAATCACTTCATATTATATATTCGCAATCCTTTTAATTACCCACAATTTTAATTTTCCCAAAGAGGCATACAAAAAGACGTCTCGAGTGGGTCGAGTTACCCATTTTCAAAGATACCAGACTAAACAAAATAAAACTACGCCAAATTGCAAAGTTTTCATCAATGCGAATAAAAAGCACTCCCCAAGTTCTTCTGCCGTGAAAGGGTTTCCCCTTCAATGGAGAAGATGAATTCAAAGTTGGGGCACATGTTTTGTATTTCTTCTCATTGTCACTCCCATTAATTATTAAACTATTTCAATTGCTGTAACGTCATAAATCATCCCCAGTCTGGAATCAATACGCAATTAAGCGGTCTTAGAAGGGAGCAGAAATGAGAACTGGCTGCCATACAAATTTAACGCTCCATCTCTATTTCACCGGGAATCTCCTTTTAATTAGAGATTGAAGGAGCACCGCAATTTTGCAAATCCTTTCAACTTGGGATTTGCGGCTCCCGTGCAACTTCCCTTGTAATAGGCTCCAGTATTAACGTCAGAATTTGATTATTCATATGAATTAAATGAAAGCGCTGTGAGAAGTGGGCAGATTTTAATGATAGATCCCGGAGATTGCACTAATGCACTGTTGTCCCTTAATAATAGTCCTAATGCACTGTTTATTAAAAAATAGTGATCGCTTCTGCCAGTTCGATAGATTCACTTCGAAAGATCCAGACCGATTCTATTGATATTAATGGTTAGATGTCGTGCCCCTCTTTCGATCTCCAGATTGCACTGTTGGTATTTAAAAATTATATTGTGTTTAACAATAATTGATTGAAAACCAGATTTGTTCGATTTATTATTCGGCGGAGCTTGGATGAAGCCTACGTGATGTTTGCTCTTTCTCGGCTAAATTTTCATTGTATTAGAGTTAGGATAAGAAGGAATCTCGGGAATGTTGAAGAAAAGTGATCGCCGAGTTGGCTGTTGAAGTTCAGTTTTCTTTTAGTAAAAAGCGGAGGTGATATCTTTCTTAAGTTAATTAAATGACTTCGTATACTACTTATTTCAGGTTTTCTTACTAGTTATTTGATCACTTTTTTTCAACCAAATAAGTAAAGTTTAAGCAAGTATTAAATCCCTATCTTAACATAACAAAGTAAAATTTTAATTATATGGAAATATGCGAAGCAGTCTATGTATATAATTGCTGTCATGTAGCAAACTGTGATGAAAACAAATTATGGTGTTATCAACACCAATTATTATGGTGTATGAAACCACCATTATTACGGTGGTGAAACCAAAAAGAATAAACTTTTTATACAAATTTAACTTCTGGATTATTTACAACGCATTTTGAATTTGGCTTGATCTGAAGCAGAATTTAACTTAAATTGATATAAAAGTGTATAAAAAACCCTCTTAATCAGTTGCTTACAGCTATTCTATATACCGTAAATTGCATAGTAATTCTTAAAGAAGAAAGTTGTTTTGATTGTGCTTCAAATTTTACAATATTGTAATTATAAATAAGAAAAAGGCGTTTATAACTTTCCATCTCGTGAAGATATATTTTAAAGAATGATGCATAAGTCTCTACTGGGAAAAGATGCAAAACTAAAGCATGCTTGTTGAAATAACTTGATTTAAAAAGTATTAAAAAACTCAACTCACAATCGAGATTTCAAACTCTTCAGATGCAATAAAATTACGTTGCAAGACGCTAAAAGTAAAATTAACAAAAAATAAGATGGGATGTAATTTCGTCATGGTTTTAAGTAGTTGTCTTTTATTTAATTCACACTAACGTTGACTAATTTACTTTGGCATATTTTAAAGTCTTAACTTCTTTTATTATACAAAATAAGAATAAGTAATCAGTGATCAAAGAAAAACTTGGTTTTTAATAAATAGCATGACTTTTTTTGCTAGTAGCCGAAAATTATTATTTGAGAACTGAAACTGAATTTCAGGGTATCGAGCGTAAAATTTCTGTCGACGAAAGAATGAATTTACCTGCAAAAGAAGCTTTCCCCACAAATATATTCAATCTCCGCTTCATTCAATTTCCCTCGAATGCCGATTCTGCTAAATCATTGAAAGCGATGCCTACACATTTTTAATCTTACCTGAGTAGAACCTCAGCTGAGCGGAAGTAAAAATGAAAACTAGTTAGAGTATCCAGGTGTAGAAAGAGCAGATAATGCATGGGAGAGTCCTGTACTTAAACGCTAATTGCCTGGTTTTGAAACGATCCCAAGAGACCCAAGAAGTTTAATTACTCGGCAGTACAAATTTCAATTTATACGTTGCACAACATTCGTATACTCAGAGCTGAATAATGGTCTTAAAATTTACGCAATTAGAAATTCTGAACGTTGGTTTCGAAATAGAGTGTTTACGCGTAGTCGTTTATTTTTAAGGCTCAACTTTAGAGAAACAGATCTTAAAATCGTAATTGGATTTTAAAATACTCATCTTAAAACTGATAAAAATCTTCCCTCTGAAAAGGTATTTTATCTAAAAAGATTTTTTTTAATTCTTTAGTTTTACATGTAATTTGCGTTTGTTTTTTCTGGTAATTAGTGTTATGTTTTCATAGCGTATTTTAATGCTCAGTAGTACGTTTTCATGAAGATATTATTAATAATTATTTTCTGCCATTTTCTTTTCTGAAATCAATTTATTTTGAGTGTAGCTTTTATTAATTCTTTCTTTAACTCATTGATAAATCTTTGATTGAAAGTTTGAAGTTCATGTTTTGTATTTTATTGTATTCAAGTTATATTAAATGCTTTATTTCTTTATTTTTTATGGTATATGTCATGTTTTGAACTTTATTAGTAACATACTTTTGTTACCTCTGAGAAAATACGTAGAAATCTAAGCTTAAAGGAAGGGAATGCCAACGTCTTTAAGAAAGCACATTTCATTCACAAACTCGACATGAATCCTATCAGTGCAATGATATTTTTAAAACTTTTGATGTGTTGTCTATATTTATTTCTTTAAGGAATGAAGCAACTAAGTTACACTTTAAATTTTTTTTATAAATAATTGGATTAAAACTTGAGAAAAGGTGCTCTGTGAAAAAGTATACTATGCTGTAAACTCAAGTCATTAACACATTCACGGCTAACTACGAGATATCTCGTCGTATATTTGTAGAGTCTGGTTGTGGTCTAAATGTTACTGGCAATGAATGGGTTAACGCGTGATTACATTTACCGCATATAAACTGAAAACTACTTGTGGAAATAAATGATATATATAATTGTCGTTTACATGTAAAACTGTTTTGTTTAAATTTAAACCCTTTTTTATTTCATCTATTTTATTTTTATCTTTTAATATTATCAGACATGATTTCCGCGGAAACGCGGATTTCAGCTTTTTCGGCATCGGATTTTATCATTCTTAATTTTCTTGAATATAATAATTCCACAATATTTTTAAAATTTCAAGAACTTTTTGTTGAAATTTATTCGTTTTATTGTTCAATTAATCACACTTATTTTTTTCTCGGTGTTTTTGTTTGGAACAATTCATTATTTATAAAGTTCAGCTTTTTTTGTTCTTAAGCCTGTGTCATGTCTGTATTATTTTTGCCGAAGATTGATCCGTTTTAAAATGGAAATTAATATATATTACATCAAAATTTTCCTTCATTACAAATCTCGGGAATAGTTTCCGACTTAAAGTTAATTCTTGTCAATAAAAAATAAAAGCCAGTAAGTTGTTGTGGTGTAAGCAGAGTACAATTATATTTCAGTCATCTTTAAGAATCAGAAGTACTTTTATAAAACCAATTTATTTAAGAAAACGTTCTGATTTTTTGACTATCGAGTTAAACATAAAACTATTATTAAACTGAACGGCTTATTCTGTCTCTTCTTTTCCATCATAAGATTTCATTATGTTATGTTTTCCTTTCTTCTGACATTTTTTTTAAAAAAAAAGGCAATGAAAAGATTTTATTTTCTGATTAATGAATTCTGTATCTATATCATTCTTTCTTGTCATTCGCTATTTTGTTGAAATATTTTTACTGCATATAAGTGCTGTGAACTCCCACACAACGCGTTTTATCAATGCTCTCTTTCAGCACTTTTGTTTTTCTTCGGGAAAACGTCACTCGGCGAAACCTATTTTTTCCGAAGACTCCAGTGATACATTTTCTCGGCACTCCTCCGAAACAACTCCAACAAATTAAAGTCATAAATAACATCACTGAACGTAATAACGACATCTACCAAAGGATCCTCTTTCCTTTTTAATATTTCAAATGACTCCATTAGTGGGTGTCTATTGGACTTCGTTAACGGCCATCTATTGCAATTCCAGCGGCACAAGAAAAATGAATATTGAGCCGTGATTTTGGAAGTCCAACGAAAAGTCCATGCTTCAAGTCTTGCGCAGAATTTCTCGTGGAACAAACGACTTCGCTATTCATTTCGAGATGTTGTCAAAAAGCAAATGAAAAGGGCTGACATAAGTTTGATTAATTTGTATCCCCGTTGAACCTGTAACGCCCTAAGTGTCAATAAGTCACCGGGGAGTGTAGGAGCTGATGACAATCTATTATAGGGAGAGGCTGGAGGTCGGAAGCGGATGTTTAATTGATACTCGCCAAAAGTGAAACATGTGTCAGTTTGTCTCGGAAGATTCTGGGAGAAGGCCATGCTTCAACAAGCTAAATCAGTGCAGGGTAGAAAAAATTGATGAGTAGAATATCGATGTGTAATGTACGTCGTTAGCAATTTTGTATTAATATCCTATTTTTCTAATTATTATTTTGATGGAAAACAGCTTGTCATTTGAAACTCTGATGTACTAAACTTATAGTACATAATGCAGTTCGATAATTTTGGATTTCCCCTTTTGGATAACGCTTAGTTATTTTGAAGTTGCGTTTAATTATTTTCGCATAATTTCTAAAACGAGAATGGCATTCTGTTAATAAAATACTGCTGTTCACATGATTTGCAGTTCAGTTATGGATCGCAATAAGTGTGTTGTAAAAATGCGTAATAAAACGGGAAATCAAAACAAAATGTTAAATGAAATGCGTAAGGAAATAATGTCGTATAACATTAAGGCTAGCCACCGCATCAGAATGTATGATTTGATTTACTTAGAACAGGCTGTTTATTTAGGCTGTTTTGGAACATATAAATCTCGATTTTAATCCGTGGTCAGATGACGAGGATTCCTGATGGGGCACCCCTTTCTCTCACTTCCACAGTACATGAAAACCACATCAGCATGAAGGCGTTTTTCCAAGACAGCGGGTTTAAAGTACACTAGGCCCTCATACACAGTTTAGAATATACGCAAAAAAATCACTATGTTCTTATCTCTAATGTTTGAACATTTTATTTTTCGAAATTTACAAGGTTAACAATTATTGGCAGTCGTAATTGAAATGTCCTTCAATCTCCAATAACATATATGAACAATGAAAAAGTACGGTACCATGAAAATAGTCTTCAAAAATACTGGAAGAAATAACTCATTAGTTTTTGTACAAAAGTAAATTGAAAGAAAAATTGTAGTGATATTTTCTATATTAAAGTTCCACTCTTCTACAATTAAATCTGAGTTATAAAGCTGTGAATATCGCTTATTTTAGACGATCTTGGACCATTTCAATGACCACTTCGAGAGAGATTCTCCAATAAACGCGCATCGCTTGCTCGACGTGGACACTGATTGGATTAAAATTACGAAATGAAAGCTTCAAGAGTCGATCAGTTTTAGTCACAGAAGAATGGAACTTTTTCCGTTTAAAATGTCTCAAGAATATTTTACTAAATATGATTAATAGGACAAAACTTGTGTATAAAAATATAAACTTCGTAATTTTTCCAGCGTTACATTTATGTATACTCAGCTTGAAATATAATTCTTTACGTCATTTAAAGCATTTTTCAAATTGGAAGTATATACCTATCTAACGGTTTAGAAAATAGCTATCGGGCCACGTTTCAAGTGAATACCCTGTATATATCATTTTATGCTAAAGGGGGAAGCTAACTGCCCATAAACATCTGAAAAATCTCTCATCAAACATACCTTCCGATTCCCGTTTCGACATTTGCAGAGACACTGATGGTGCTCACGTGTAATTTCATTAACCCCTTATCAGCGTATCCCTAGCTTAGTTCATGCATGGAATTATGGCATTTTTACCCTTATAATCTAAAATTTAGTTATTCTTAGACATAATCATTTGATACAAAAATGACCGGTAATCCATTAACACCCCAAATGTTCTATAGACTCTTAGTTGAATCAATACGAGAACACATTCCCAGAACAGATAGGGGTCGTCTAATTAGAAGGGATGTAACGACTAGTGATTTGGCTGAATAACCGAATATTCGGAGAAATTTCAGGCCGAATACTAAATTTTTAAAAACCTTTCACTTTTGATTGTGAATGAAATATTTTTCAAATAAATTTTAAATAAAAAAATTAAGATTAAATAAAATTGAGTTTTTATCATTTGTATATTTAAAAAAAACGTGAATTTGAAACGTGAAAACCGTGAAACGTGAAAAACGTAAATTTTATGTAGAAAGAGCCACTTTTGACTCTACTGTACTAAAATGTGTAAGGTAGGTAATTGTGGAAGTACGGAAACATCCAAAATTTAAGGTACACTATATAAAATATAAAAAAGGCAAATATTAGCTTTCACATATATGTTCAATGTAATCAAAATATGAAATAATCGGAATGAGTGAAACTTTCTTCCCTGTTTAAAGGATTAAAAAAACACAGGATTTAAGAGCGAAAACATAAAAAGACAGCGACTTTAACAGTGGGGATGTAACGAATAGTGATTTGGCCGAATATTCGGCTATTCGGCCAAATTTCAGGCCGAATACCGAATATTCGGCTGACGAATATCAAATTTTTAAAAACATTTCACATTTGATTGTAAATGGAATAATTTTCAAATTTCAAATGAAAAAATTTTAAGATTAAATAAAATTCATTTATCATTGGTATATTTAAAAAAACGTTAATACCTGTATGTATATTTGCAATATTTTAAATACCTTAATTCCAATAATAAGAAATGAGAAACTCCCTTCATTTTTGGATTGCTTCCAAGAAATAAAAGAGCCATCATTGCAGAACATGACAATGACAAGCATAGAAGAAAACTGGTTGAATAAAATTAAAATTTCTAGAAGTAAATTTCTATTTTGATGTGTCCACTTAATTGGCGAGGGGTGAAAATTTCCAAAGTTTGCAAATTTAGCAAGAAAATTTCTTTCATCTCCTGCAAGCATTATATAGAGACCGTTTATTTTCTGAAGCTGGTAATATATGTGAAACCATATGGAACAGTCTTCTATAAATGATATGCAGCATCATTAAATACACTTATGCACTATGAAACTTAAAATTGGATAAATGTTATTTTATTTTTATCATAAATGTTCCAGAATGTCATTCTGCAATATTCTTTATTAAATATATTTAAAGCAACATTTTTCAAAAACATTTTATCCTGAATTCATTCTGCTGAATATCTGTTTAGCATTCGACCAGACCAAATATTCAGGAAAGGGCCGAATAGGCCCTAATACGTAATATTCACTACATCCCTACTTGTTATTATATGTGTATGAAACCAAACAAAACAGACTTCCTTCTGAAAATGCTGAAAAATTATTGTTCTTGCGTGATAATTTCGGGCTTTTAATGATAAGTTATATGTAACTTTATTAAATTCGCCTACGCAGCTTAAAATTGGGTAAATGCTAGGATATTTTTTGACGATAAATGTACTAAAATGCAATTCTGTAGTATTCTTTGTTAAATGTGTATTTAAAAGCACATTTTTAAAAAATTATTAACCTGAATATTATTCGGCCGAATATTCGTTACATCCCTACTAATTAGATGATACAGAATACTGCAATGTTAAGGTGTTAACTGTGTAAAAAAATTGAGTCAGCCTCTTTAAGTGCAGCTGAAATATATAACTAATGATGCTTATTTTCCTGAGCAATAAGCTATTACTTTTTGTTATCTTTAGCTTCGTTATCCAGTATTATTTTCGAGATTTAAATCGGTATTTTTTAAAGTGTAATGTTATCAAAATACGAATAATATTGTAAACCATGAGCAATAGCCGTAATTGAAACTTTAACTTAACACGGACTTCGAAAACTGTAAATACACCTTTTTTTCTCAATCATATTGTTTCAAATTTTCGTGGCTCTGTTCGTGCTCGTTGGTGTTAAAGAATTATTTTAAGTACTACAAATGAAATAACAGGTTTCTTATGGTTAAGCCATTAAATACAATAAAATGATAACAAAAAAACCTATTCAATTAATTTAAAAGCCATCCAATTAATTGATTTTAAAGATAGTATAAGGTCTACATTTAAATGGAATTTGAGCCCCAATTTATCTTTGGTAAAAATTTGCATAAGTACTTATTTCTTACTTTTCACTATAAGGACGCGAAAATCACTGCCTGTCTTAGTTGTTCTGAATCCTTTCATGTGCCTAATGGAATATTAAATTATGCTCTCTAGTTATAACACGCATTCTCAAATAAAAAAAGAAAATCATCCAGAGGCTTCGATATGGATGCCCCCAATACGCTTAAGACCCTGAAAAGAGGATCTTTTTGAAGAAATGTTTCTTTTGTTGGAAACTGCCTTAGGAATTTTAAGTCGGCTCTCTTTCCCCTTTTGAAAAGGTTTTGAGAGAAAAAGTTAAAGCCTCTCTTGTTTTATGAAACAGGAAGCAGAAGTTTTTCGACCTTTTATATAGAGCGATATTGATTTGAGACCACGACATTTGAACCCTCGTTTGACTTATAATCTTGAAGTCGCTGGGCCCAGTGATCGTGTTTTCGAATTCGAATCGTACGCTATTCTTGTGGAAGTTACATATTTACGATTTTGTTGCGAACTGTATAATAAAATCTCGGTAATCTCTTGCTAGGAATGGAGAAAGTAATTTTATTTTATTATATTGAAACCAAAGGTAGAAACTAGACGTATTGTAAGTAACGGAATTGTTGACACAAATCTTGGAATCTGTTTGACAGTAGATAGATACCCTGTTAGATTAAATTTTGTTGCATATTGCTAATTCTCTTTTAAAACCCGTTTTATTTGTGCTAAATTTGTATTTATATACTTTATTTACTGTAGAAATTTTATCAAGCCTCGATGATTTGGTTGCCGAGTCTCTGTATTGACATCGGTAGCTCGGAGGACAGCCGATTCCATCAAATACCGCCGAACATGTGGGTGGCTGTAGGTTAAATCCGTTATCAAACGTTCCCAACCAACAAAGGGACATGTTGTGGCGGTGGGTGGCTATATTTGGAGAGTGGAGTTTCGGATCAGTTCTTGTCCTTGCTATCTGACCACTTCGGCTATCTTCAGAATGAAAATTTTCTCTTTCAAGTCGTTTTACTATAATTTCAAACATACATTTACTTATCTAAAGCATTTGGTAGTACGTTAGTGTACCTGTTCAGTGTGTGATGAAATTGCGGACCTGCATGTGGATTGTGAAATTATGTGGAATTTCTTTATTGGTATCTCTGGAGGATACTGTCACTGTACCCGCCCCCTTCTCCTGCGTATTATTATCATTAGAAATCGGTGTGCAAATCCATGCAACGAAGAGACTTCTTTTCAATGATTAATTTATTACGGTAATTTACAGACAAAAAAAGCAGTATTTAACAATATGAAACCTATAAACGTTGGTGAGTACAAAATATGCGACATAAGAAGCACTAGTGGGATGATAGATTCGAGTTCAAAAACTTGTATTCCCACAGAAAAAATCAAAATATAAAACATAGAAATGAATATAACAAATTAATTGATACTTTATTGATTAATTATTCATTAATTATGTAAATTAAAATACAACAAATTAATAGAATTTTGAACAGTACCCATCGGCTCGAAAGAGTTAATATATCAAAGAAAACATAAATTTTATCTAAACTATGTTTTTCAGTTCCATTTATGTTTCCGGACAGTGTTATGAGTGCTAAAGTTTTAGAAACATTAACTTAAAACCATTGATATACGTAATACTGCTACTTTATTTTGACTTAATCGCCTATTCTGTTAGAAATAAAATCGAACTTTGCATAAGATATTCACTTTCACTTTAAAAATTATCCCCCTACTTTTTATTTTAATTTTAATGTCATCATTTTTAGTTGGCATCTTTTCATTTGCTCTCTGACCGAAAATCGGAACAAATGTATTTCGAATACTTTTTTTCACAATTACCAACCATTTAAAATATGCCTGAACGCTAGGAGAAAGCTTTCCGAAGTTCTTGTTGTGTGCAATTTGTTAAATGCAGCACTTTTATGCGAAATATGTAGTTCTTGGCTTTTAATCTTCAGCTGAAGTGATTTCTGTTTACTTCTATCATTTGATTATGCATTACAAACGAATAATCAATTACGAAGGGCGAGAACGTCGGAACAGTTTTTCGTTCCCCTTAAAAAAGAGCGATTGAATTCGAAAGAATTCAACTCGGAACACACAGCTTTTTCAGAGAAAAAAATGAACGGAAAAAGAGAAATTTTTTAATCGAATAAATGTCATTGTTAAAAGCATTTATCGACTTTTAAAAACTTTTTTATACAGTTTTTGAGAACATGCTCCTGAATGGCTGAAGTGTGGCGAAAAATCGATATATTTTCATGCAATAAGTTATAAATTCTTTTATGCAGTGACTGTTTTTCTTGATAAGACGTTCTGTGGCAAATGTTTTGTGCTCCAAATGAAAACTGTCATGTGTTAGTTCCTCCAATAAAACAAAAACAAAAAAAGAGAGAGTCTGAGTTTTGAATGTTTTCCTCCCTTAAATTCAAAATATATAAACGTTTGAATGTTTTTCCCCTTAAATTCAAAATATGTAAACGTTTGGAAACTAAGAAATCAAATCGTGATTTTATGGTACGATGCTACTGATTTTTATTTGCAATGCAAGCAATCTACGAGTTGCTAGTCACTTCGTATAATATAAAATTTGCTCATGCGACTTAATAACTTTTGTATTTTCCGTCTAATCGAAATTCGTGTATGCAAAATTCGATCGATGTAAACGTAAAATCAAATATGCTCCATCAGCTGCATTTTGTTCAATACATTTCTCGTTATACCTTTTGCCTTGTTAAATATGAATAAAACCAATAAACAATTAATATATCAAATGTATTACCCGTTTACTTTCCCACAACACGAAACCTCATGTTGTATCTTTATTCAGTTGAAAAGTTGAAATACTGTTTTTCGATTGCAGTTTTGGCAACACGTGATTTTATTTTGGTGACAAGGTTTTAAATATTTGGTTTCTTCTTCAAACTAAAGTATTAATGAAATCCAAAGAAACTACTTCAAAGGGGAGCAGAAGTATTTGGTTATTGAACCTACATTAGAATAAAAGTCCCCTTTATTTTCGAAAGGAGAGATTGGACAGTTTGATGAGATGTCCTTTATTACAATAAGATCATTAATTTTATTTTTAACGCCTGGTCTTTTAGAATTCAAATTGTCCAACAGTGGCCTAGTGAGGAACATGAATTGAAGAAAGAAGGTTGTGGGTTCTACCCTCTGGCATCCCAGTCTTTCTATCATTATTCAGAAACTGGTGGATCATGTGCGCTTTAGCAATGAATTACTCGCTACGGTCCGGAGGGCTGTCTCCTGGAGCGTTTCTTCTAAGCAAAATGCAAATGTCACCCACGTTACTCTCTGATAAGACAACTTAGCCCCTTATATACAAGTTCAATGAGATTTTTACCTCGTCTGTCACCTCGGCGCGCTGTCTCGCTTTAACCGATAGAAGACGCTACACTTCCCCTTTATCATGAGTCCTTGACTAGATATGTTAAGCAAGGAGGATAAAAGAAATATTATTCCATTAGTCTTGTATTTGATATATTAAAACAATTGAAAGAAAAAACAAAACTGTAATAGACAATAAAACGAAACAAAATTGATGACATGCTTTGAAAAAACCAAGGAAGGAAGAATCCATCTAATAAAACTTAGTCAAAGGCCACTTTCCATCTGAATTCTAATTGGGATAAGTTTTCTGTCGAAGAAAAACGACTTTAAGGTCAAATAACATTTTCTTCTGTGGCCTGAACCTATCCCGGACAATTGAAATGAAAAAAGGTATTTGATATGATAATATCTTTTGACAACTTGTCGTTTAAGAACAGTATGTTTTTATTCATGAAAATTCTCATTGAAGCTTTCCTCCAAAAGTATTCAAGAAACATTTGATTAATTCAACTCTATTTTGGCCGCCAACTGATATGGCTAAAACGGAAATCATAAGCTAAATGAAAATAATTTCATCAAGATTTTAGGGCAAGGTATTTAACCAGTTGATAGATTTATAAAAGTATTCTAGGCTAATAAAGCAATATTAGATGCGGTATTCAAACTTAGCCTGCTTCCATTTTAGACAAAGCAGAATCAGGTTATGAACCCATAATACATTAATTTGAAAGTAATTACAAAAAAAAGGAGAAGAGACTAGCTTGTTTTTTGTAAATGCTCTATTTTAAATTTCGTCTTAGACGTTTTTCTTCGATTTAGCGTCGTGCTTCATATAATAGTTACCATCATAAGCATTATTTTTGTCATTATTTTCTGCCGATCGTTAAATAGACATTAAACTATACATTTATTCTACCCCCAATCTATTCATTTTCTTTGAGATGCATTTTTTCTTAAACTAATAACACACCCCCATGATTCTCTGAGCGAAACAAAACCGGATTTAAATTAAATTTTCGAAAACCTGGAACGGAAATGATGGATGACCGTAGAAGTTGTGGGGAAATTTAGTTGCTAACTTTTCTTCATTTTTATGGCTTGTTTCAAGGCTGGTCCTGAAATAGATATACATTGTCTATGCCAAGTGATTTATTTTGAGAAATGACAGTATTACTTACTTAAAAAAGTGAATGGCTTGTCTATTGATAACAGAAGAAAGGGCCGCGTTGTTTTAGTCATTTTCGTTACGATAGATGATTTCTCTAAGAAAAAGTTTCTGGAAAAAAGACGCATTTTTCTGAGGTTTTTTTTCTTATATTAAAACGGGAACGTGTCGCGAAAATTAAATTGGAGATTTTTATTTGGTATAGATTACTTCAAGTTGAGTTAATTTTCGAGATATCAGTGTCTATCCCTATCAGCCACCAAACAAAAGCATGAAAATCCTAAAAAAAAAGACGCGTTATATGTACTCAACTAATTGTAGACAGAAAGTTAATATAGTAATTTATTTCCTTTTGTTTATTAGAATATAGATACATTCGGAAGACGTCCGACAGTGGCTGAATTTGCATGTATAAAGTTTACCGACAGTGTGAAGTAGATTTGTTTCATTAAATATAATTTTTTACGATTTATCCCTTTTGATCTAAACGATTTAACATTTCATTTAAAGGAGAAGCCAAGTAGTGTCTCCAATTAGTCTGTTATTTGAAATGAAATATAAGGTTCTAACGAATAGCGTAACATTCCTGGTTCCGTAAATTGGTACAAAACTCGTAGAAACTTCGCAAAATCCATAGCTATTGGCAAGTCAACGAACCTGCCGGTTCCAAACTGGTGTACCATCAACCTTAAGTGCGTGAAAAAGTTTGTGATGAAAGGATTGAGAACACCTTTGCACCTCCTTAAGGCTAACCCTCCTCTCTCTCTCTTGCTAAGAAACATTTTACGAAGAAAACACCTAATAACCGCTAGGCAAAGCACACCCGAAAACAGTGGAAATGTTTTTTGAGATCCACCTCCAGCGTCATGTGTGGGCAGTGAAAATAAAGACAATCTATTGGTGAGATCCGATTTTCATCCTTCCTTAAACTCTAGCGTTGCGTGATTTGTGTTGGTTATTGACTCATCTAAGCTGAGTCGGCAGCGAAGAGCGGGGTGCATTAGTTCTCCCTGAAACAAGCTGGCCAAGAATTTTTCTTGCCTTTTTCGGATTTATTGGAGACTCTAGGGCGCCATATAGGGTGCGGTGTCATTAACCGGATTCAGGAAGGAAGCAAGCTGAGTGAAAACTTACTGAAAATCATTTCTCACCAAAACTTTTTGATAGGAAGGAAACGCTGTTTGCGGTTTCAGAGTATTATTATTGCTATATCCTCGCTCTCTGTGCTTTATTTTTTTTATTGATTGTGATATTTCTAGCCAGATATGATTCTTTTTAAAAGTAAGAACGTTTCCATAAATTAGTTAGAGCGAGGATGTCCAATGAATTGTTCAGTTTGCGATTTTCAAAATAAAAATGTGAAACGTACGAGACAGAGGGTTGAGATAACGACTTTGGTTCCTACTTCTGTAGTCTCTGCGCAGTTCCTAAATTTGGTCAAGATTTTGTATTGTCTGAAAGTATATGTTAATTTACTGCTTAACTCTATTTTTTAATGTATGTTTCTATTTTCCCTTATTCCTATTCTCACATACTGAAAATCGAAAGTTATTTTTTCTGACAATTCACTTCCTAATGGAATCTTCTTTTTTTTTGTACAATCAAGTAATCATCTATTGCTTTTGCTTAATTTTTTGGCTGTATATTCTACACTTTGAGATTCCAGTATTTTTGAAAGTGCAATACTTTTTTGAACAAGCTCATTTTATAAATACATTTAACTAAATTCGGAGGTAATACCCTGAATGGTTAAATTTGAGTTACTTTCTCAAATTCTAAATCTCAAATTTCACTCCATTTTTTTCAGTTCTTATTTCGTGCCTGTATTTTTCTGTTATAAATCTGTAATACGATAGAATATCCATTGATTAAAAACAAAGTTTACTGTTCCAAATGTGCCACAGTAATTTTTTCGAAAATCTCGAAATAGAAGAAAGTCACTCATCTATCTTGAACAAGACTGATTAATGAATTTCCATGCTCATCCTCGAAATCTTGGAGGTTAATGCTCTTGTACTATTCCAAGACGTTTAAAAAATGAAATATTAGCGCAATACTTATTTTCATTAGCATTACAATATTGGGTTTAGAGAATCTTGATGCTAAACTCTTAGCAATTAATTAAATTAAATTAGATGCTTTCAGAAACATTTATATTATTTTGTATTGCCTATTTTGGGACAAACTTCGTAATTTTGAACTGTCGTCAGATGACGATGAAGGGGGAGGATGAGAAGTTTACTTTGAAAATGATTTTTTTCTTAATGATCATTTTTCAGAGCACTCGTAAGTGCGTTTATTAAATCCACATTTATTTTTCCTTCTTAGCTGATAAAGTTGAGGTTGTTTCCAGTTTTGCTGTATATCACAGAAACTAATCAAGAAAAGGGCGAGGAAAAAACTAAAATTAATGCTGAAATCAGTGGAAAGCAAAATGTGCATGTATCTATTATCTTTTTCAGATATGAATTTGATCATAACTGTAAAATATACTCTAAACTTCAAAATAGTTATAATTGATAAAAGTTAACGAAAATTAGATTAAATATTAATAGAACTTGAATTAAAAATTAATTAAAATTCTTTTGCATAATTCAGAAAATTTGTGTCCTGCTTTAGAGCTAAAATGGCGTGTGACCTCTGAAGAAGAATCACCATTTTGGCTTTTTTCCATTTTTTCTTCCATTTCGCTTTCATTCTAATTGTATTTTTCGTTCTAATTTGCTTTTTTGTGTTTTATATTAATGTTTTATATTAAGGTTTTATTAATGCTTACTTTTTATAATTCTTAATTTTGTGAAGTTCTAAACTTCAAAAAGTTCATAAATTTTATTTTGACAAATCAGAATTTTTTTAATATGAGTTTAAAGTCCTCACCTTCATCTAATTATATCCGAAGTTGTACTGAATAAGTCTGAACATTTAAAGTCTAATTTTCTGTTTAAAAATGGGTGTTTTCTGTTTTAAAAATTCGGCACAAATTTTAATACTTAGATTACCTCTTTTTACTCATTTGAAAGCCATTCTCATTGATCAAGACCTTCGTAACTGGCCTGTTTAGTCGTGAATTTCGATCGGAGTTCCGATATTTTTGAAGTTGCCAACATTCGGTATATTAAGTTCAATAGCAACATCGAAGTGCTATTGAACAACAGTCGTTATTCTTAAATGACCATTTTGATTTCGTGTAACATAATTCATCCTTTGGAGAGCACAGTTAAACATTTAAAGGTTAACCACATTTAAAATAATGACACATTTTCGTTCCGTTACACTCACTTAAGAATTCAGGTTTGGTGTCCCAACTTCCTACCACGCGGGAAGCCAAAATAAATAAACACCGTAAAAATGTCCTCCCATACATGTATATCTAAAGCGATGGCGGGCAAGAAAAGTAATAAACACAACTTTTTGAGATGTGATCGAAGGGGACGGTTAAAAAAAGGCGAGGGAGGGTGTTCCAGAACTGTTCATTTATCACTGTCAGAACGACTAGCGGATGAACCAAACGATGTCTTGCATCGCAGGCTGGTTTTAAAACTAACGCTGGAAATTCGAGCCTGTGAAATCAGGGATTTAAGTGACAGTGAGAGGGGGGCAGAGGCATTTTTTGTGTTTAAGATAAAACTGTCTGTCAGTGA
The DNA here is from genome assembly GCA_013235015.1 of Araneus ventricosus. Taxonomy (NCBI): domain Eukaryota; kingdom Metazoa; phylum Arthropoda; class Arachnida; order Araneae; family Araneidae; genus Araneus; species Araneus ventricosus. Next base: position 151,763 of record BGPR01000459.1, read on the forward strand.
AGGGTCATTAAAATTGCGTTCCGTTCGACGAAACACCGCGCGATGCATTATAAACTCTTTAACGTGAAAATTTTATCAATTTCCTAGGAAATTTCCCTTCATTCAACGTTCGGATTAGTTTCACACCGTTTCTTGCGTCGCGGATGGATGTGTAATGTGTGTGTTCTTCAATCAGATTCTGAAATCTAAGCTAGAAATAACGAGTTTGTTGAGTCTTTTATTGAAGCTTACGCACATAAATAAATCTGTTATTAGGTGGGCGCACGTATGATGGTTTCATCTTTTGCATAGATTTGCTGACACTGCTGAAATTTTTTATTCAACTTATCTCTTTGTAATTCTTGCCACCTGCTGATAAAAACAATGACAAATTTGGTTTTGTAATTCTATGAAGCATTGATGCTTTACCTCTTGGCATTTCTTATTAATGTTGAAAGCAACCCGAACTTATCAGTTGTACAATGAATTTGCTGTAAAGGCCAGATCGGCTTCTTCCCTTGCTATCAAAGTTTTGGGTCGAATTTCAAAAATTTAGCGTATGCTGGTATCCATAGTTGATGACATTATCATAGTAATTATTTCGCGAAACGAATTACAGGATCCTTCATCGTAACCGTAACCTCTGAATACTTGTTCGATTAATTTTTTGTAGTAATCATAATCTCGGACTGATCATTTCATACCCTTTATGTTGTGAATTTAAATTTATCGAGCAAGAGATATTGACTAATTGATTCATTTTGATTATTTTAGCTTCTTAATCTTAATTCTTTCTCTTGCTAAATAAAACCTCCAGCGAGTACCTTAAACAAGGACAAAGCTAACCAACGTCTACACTTTTCTTCAAAAAAAATCGGGTACGATACAGAGAGGGAGCCATGCCCTGTGAATGTCTACATTAGAATCTGGATCTTCTTGGAGAGAAAATTACAATTTATACATAGTTTACTGTCATACTTCAGTTATTCGATAAATAATCAACTGAAAAGACGAAAGTTTTGCATTTAAGTGCTGCATTTTTCAACATTAGAAGTGTTAGTCTTCGTTTTGTCGTTCTATTTGAAATTACTTTGCTGAAGGTAATATATCCAACAAATAAAGATTTGTTAGTCATATTAAGCTCTACCGTATGGTTTCCCATATTCCACAACACCAGTAGCAAAAAGATATTGTGCAATATTGTATGATATTGGACAATATTTGCAATATTGTATAATATTGTGCAATATCATATAATATCGAAAAATATTGGACAACATGTGCTACCTGGGAAAGGGGGCGGTGGCCTGATCACGTAGTTTTACAATCGTGAACGAAGGACACTGGTTTCAGTCCTGATTTTATTGGCGTTCTCCTTTTTTGTTGGCGTGGTGCACGTTAATTCAGCGGGAAACGTCCTTATAGGTTAGGAGTTGGCCAAGTGAGGTACTGGCTCACCTGCCGCTGTCATTTGAATGAAACATCCTTTAAAAATAAACAGAACTAGAACGTTAATCTATCAAATCAATGAATCATATTTTACTTCGTGGGTATAATATATATTTAAGATCATTTTACGTGTAAAATGATTGAAATAAATTAAGAAAACCTTTAAGTATGCTCTTATTAAGTTTTGGAAACGTGTGCATTCCCTTATCAAGCTTTTCATTAATTTTACAGGAAATAAATTTAGATACGTACTTAACTAGAGAAAATATTCTGTTTACATAATTATGATCATGTGTTAAAATGAAATTAAATATAAATCGGTTGCAAAAGTAAGAGCAACTTGTTTCATTTAACCGAGGAAGAGTTTCTCTAGGTTTTCACATGCCTTTGTTTAAAACTCGCTATAATGCATGTGACTTTTTATTCCTTGACAGTTTTAACATAATTTTTACACTTACGTGAAGATGTTAATTTAAAATTCCAGATTCTGCTTTTTTAAAAAAACTAAACTTCTTTCTAAGCTCAGCATTATTCATTTTTTTATCCGTGGGCTTCAGCTTGTGAATACAAATAGACAAACATCCTAGCATAAATGTTACAAAACATTCTTGCTACTAAGAACTTTTTCTCTGCCACTAAATATTTCGAATTTCATACCAGTTACTTTCAGAAATTAAACGGGGCGTTAATCTCCCTTATTTTCAAGACAGATTTTGCGACAATTCCCAGTAGAGACACTTTTTACATTTTTGTAATATTTTGTATAATCTTCCTATTTGAAATTATAAACCTGTTATAAAAATCTGCGACTGTCTGACTTCCCGTTTTAATTTTTTTCATATCTTTTTTTTTAAAAGTTTCCTAATAATATCATAATTTTGTAGATATTTTAGAAACAATAGGAAAAGCGTTAACTAGCGTGTTAGTGATGTTCTGTTTCTAAAATCAAATCTTTTTGTGAAGTTCTTCGTCTAATTATTAAATCATGTTTTATTTCAGAAATAATCCAAAATTTTATTCTATTACATTATACCCCATAATCATAGTTATATGTACTCTAATAACTAAACAACGTTTGTCCATTTGTTTTCTCCCAAACAATGCATTTGGATTTTTGAAATAATTGAATGTATGGTCGTTCTTCAGAACATTCTCGCTACTTATTTTTCTCATTTTCTGTGGATATGTTGAAAGATGAAAAAGATACCCAAAATCAATGAGTCAGACGACAAATGCCATGCCAAAAATACAAGTAAACTAAAACTTTTATATGTTAAAATCGGAAATCGACTTATCTTTAAAAATTCCCTACATTCCTCCTGTGAAATAACTCTTTTTTGTGTCCTCTGTCGAACGCACACAATTAATAGAACCCCTAGCAACAACGTATTTTCTATTATTGATTACCACTGTAAGACTTGGAGTGGACACTTTCCTGTTTGTTTGGGAAAACTCTCTTCACAGTGAATGCAAAATAGATCTAGGAATACTGTCATCTCAATGGCAATATGCTCACATGATAATTATCAATGCTCACATGATATATATCAAATGCACCGGGGCAGTTTAATTTTGGAATCCATCGCTGATCTTACAGGATGAAAAGTTTAAGACCTCAAGCCGTTAGATTGTTACATGCATGTTACCTTTCTCACGTGATTATGTCATCACGTGAATTGACACCATTAAGCAGAATGTGATGAAAGATAACCATTTCCCGATTGTTTTTTATATGTCGATGTACATTGTGATAAGGCTGTAATAAAGGAATGATGACTGAGCATCAGAGAGATCATAGGACATCATTCTTATTCTCAGACAAGGTTGTATATCTAATTATTACGCATTTTCCAAATTTCGTCTGTTAAATCGTGATTTTTTGGGAACTTAGTGTTAGAACACTCCATCATGTCGTAAGTCAGAGTTTAATGAATTCCCTTTTGCTGATTGCAGTTAGTGTGATTGTCTCATAAATTTTGTGTAATTTTGATTATTACAAAATGAGCTGTATTCATCTTTTGCATTTCTTTCTGATTAGGTAATCTGAGTAATGATATCCTTTTAAATGGTCATCTTTTAACGTCATATCTTTTGAAAACTATAAGTACAGTACTTTTTGAGAAACTGATGAACTATTTTCAACAGTATAATGTCGAAGAAGTGCAAGTCAGCTACTCTTTCAGGTAGGCTGGATCGATGCTGGTTCAGAGAAAAAAGAAAAACCTCGTGTGCCCTATCTTGGTTATCCTATTCTCCACGAAACAATATTTAAGTGAAGATTTATGAATCAAACGCGAAATTTTAAAAAAAAAACTATTCAAATTTTTTCCTATATGCTGTAAAGATTCAGGATAAAGATTTTAACTGTTGAGTAAGGAATTATTGCTGAAACTAAAAAAAACGTAAGGCTACTAAATTTTCTTTGTATTTGACGAAAAATAAATATATCTATGATGACATTTCAAAATTATTGTTAAATTTTATTTGTTCCCACATATTAATATTTATATTGCCTCGAATTTGCCCAGTCCTTAAACATACTATGGTGGCGAAGTAAACAAGTTCTCCGAGTATTCTTCACTCTTTTCTCCCCTGCATATATTTAACATTTAAAAAATATTATATAATAGTTATTGAGCAATTGAGTGGTACTAGGTTTTAACATCCTTCCATTTTACAATTGTTGGCTTTTTTTTGTAGAAAACCACATTCTTTTTTTGTTAAAGATGTTTAAGTTCAGAAAAACATTTCTTTGTAAATAGACTAGAATTCAATTTTATTTTTACCCACCAACTCTTTTTGTTGTTTTATCTGCGTTATTTTTTGTTCTTTGTTTAGACTATTTATTTTTATTGTTTTTTTGTTTATCAACTGTCTTAAACGAAATGGCTAGTTTTTTTTCTAAGCATGTTTTGTGTCGATACTTTATTGTTTTCCGAGGCGTAGTTAGTAGTGTATTTTTTTCAAAGTTCACTTTCTTTTCCACTTTGTTCTCATATTTATCTTTTTTTTTATCAGAAGTTGTATCTGAAGAGAAATTACTTTCTATATAATATTTAGTGAAAGAAAACCTATGAACTAAGTTGTTAAAATTTCTTTTATAGGTCTTTTTTCAAGAAAAAATCGTATACTTCATGAGACTCAGAAATGTTGTAGTTATGTGTTTGTAGGGCATACAGTTCCTGCTTCATGCTCTGTGTTATTACAATTTACAAACTTAAACCCGTTAAAAATAACTTATTGCTGTTAAATTTTATTTCTGTCATACCATAAGGTACTAAAGTTTATACAGATTAAAAAATTAATCGAGTTTCTGCTTACAATATAGACTGTTTCATGCTAAATTTTTATAGCGACGACAAAAGTATATCTTCAAAATGAGAAAGATTTCAAGACTCGCTTTAATCAAGACTCGTTAAGTTCAGCTCGAGTCCCACATTTGTTTAATGATAGTAAAATTAAAAACAGTTGCTTTCTGTAAGTTTTAGTTACTTAAAAATGAATTTAATTTTCAAACGCAATTGTGACTTGATAGTATATTCTTATACATAGATTGTTCGATCAGGAAGTCGTAGTTTACTGACTTTCGTACTAGTTCTCAATGACAACAAATTAGCACTAAGTCTAAGAAGTTCTTTTAGCAATGACAACTAAAGCTGACACTACGAAGACAGCTATGGACGGCCGTATCACCAGGCAATGACATAAAACGTGTTGCTACTTCTCTTGGAGGTATCGAAAGAGCTATATAAAACTAAACAATTTCGTTTTAGACACAGTTTCATGACATAAAGCATCGATTATTGGTGTTTAAAACTAAATTCTGTTTAAATGTATTCATTTCTGTTAAATACATTAAGATCGTATTTAGAGTGGACGTAATGATATGGCGTGTAGGTTACCCCTTTGTCAAATAGAATGGTCTGTCTTCCACCCTAAAACATAAATGGAAAATCTTCTTTGAAAATGAAATCACTCTGAATCTCTCTAGTCTAGAAAGTGGAAGATCTAGTCTAGAGCTTGTGAATCTCTAGAGACTAGAAAAGTCAAAGCAATCCTTTCGAGAAATCTTCAAGTAAAACTAAAAGTATTATGAATGGCAATCTATATAATTGTGAATTTCCATAATATCAGTGAATGAAAAGGAAATTTTTTCCTGGTGTATTAAGACTAGATCGCAAGCAAATGTCTCTAGAAATTTAGAAAGTAAATAAATATAAAATTTTGACTTTCAACTGTCTTTTTTTTCAACATTCAGGATGATACAAATTTCCTTTCCGTTTAGTGTTGTATTGTAATTCAGGGAAGCCTCTGTGATGGGAGAAAAAAAATTGCTTTTATTCACTGCTAGTATAATTTTTTTTTCTGTATCACGATGAATAGAGGTTTAAAATAGGAAGTGAATTCACGTGACGTTACTGTCATCTAATATATTGAGTGGCACATTTGACATGTATCACGTGAACATCAATAGACTTCATTATTCGAAACACCGTTCGTACACATTTATTAAACGTTGTTTTGGAATTTTTGTCTTCGGATTCCAGCTTAGAGTTGTAACAGATTTCATTAGTTTCTAGCGTGTAATATGATGATGCAATTCCTTTTGTATGTAATTTTTTTTCAGTTTCTCATGTCTTTGATTGTTGGCTGTTGGATATTTTACTTTTAAGTATACCTGATTGAATTTTTGTTCGAATATTTTTATCGGTATCAAATTAACAAAACCGCACATGACTTTTGAGTTTGTAAAAGAATCCCATTCCATTGCTAAGGTATTCACATTTTATAACAGAGAACACCATCCCTTCTTGAAAATCAATTCAGATTTTTTTTTTCTTCTTATTTTGTCTTGTTCGAGTGACAAGACGTTCTACCACTCTATAAAAGTGTCTCAAGAAAAAAAATTATTCTTTCATTTTTCTCCCCGCTTTGTTTCGTTCCCTTGAATTGAAAACATATTTTTCATTTCAAAGGTTTGAAAATCAAAGATAAATGTCAGAGCTTCGGGCGACTGTCGCCTCCTCGACAAAACCTTTTCGACCCCTACACCTTCCCCTGAAGTAACATCCACCTTCCTTTTTAATTTTTTTTCACTGCCTCCCTTTTCTTTTGGTCGCAAAAATGCAGATGTATTGATTGAATTGAATACTGCTTTCCATTTTTGGAATGCTCAAAAAGGACGAAGTGCCGTAATGACGAAAACTTGTTTCGAAATCTTCTTCCTTAAAGGAATAGATTCGTCGCGTTAAAGAAGTTAAATAAAATCTTAGGGAAAAAAATAGCAGGGAGGGTGGAAAAGATAGCGTGCTTCGTTCACCACTGAAGTATATTCATTCTCATCTGGGTTCTGAGTTTCATCCGGTTGGGTTTCTTCTTGAAAATTCTAGTTTTGACAATGCGTCCCTAATCAGGAGAACTGAAGAGTGTGCTGTCTTGATTTCAAAAAAATAGTAATAAAAAAAACGCGGAGTTTTATTTCACGTGAGGAAGAATGAACGCTGGAGTATTTTTTGATTTTTTTTTAAATGTAAATCTCGCCTCTCACTGATTTTGTGCCTTAGCGATAGAAAGTGCATTAGCTGTCGCATGTTCACTTCATTTTTCCAACTGTTTTTGGCTGTTTTGAGGATTTTTACACTTTTGATAACTTTCGATAAGAATCGCACGGAAAAATGTTCTGGATTGCTTCCAGTCAATAATTTTTCGCCTTTTTTTTCCAGACAAATATTATTTTCCCTTTCCCTTTTCTTTCATATTTTTTAAAATATCGTTCATCATGTTGAAAGACGACACAGTAACTTCTAATTATGTTTTAAATCGTTTTTGTTTAAACTGACTGAATATTTAAATAATACTAAACTGATTCCCTCTTTTTAATTTGGAGTAACTAAGTCGTTTCAATTCATAATACTTTTCTACTAATTAGCTACCTGAAGATTTTTGTTTTGTGCAATACTTATGTCTGTATGATATTACGATCATATATATCTTAATGTTTAAAAAAATAGAAACTTCTGCACTGTTTAATTTTACAAAGTACATTATTTACATCCGAAAACAATCACTCTACCGTTTGTGTTGGAACGAATGTAAAAAAGATCCAGCCTCTAAAACTCTCATTCTGTTTTAGAAATATGATTTTAATTCTCAAAATATCTTTCACGCAAAATATTTTGACTCAGTTTGAAGTCATTATTTAAGAAAAATTGCACATATTTTGTTTATGCCAAGTCACAGATATATTTTTACGCCGTCTTGTAAACTAGTCGCTCTGATGAAACAATTTCTTGTGCATTCGTAACCATTACTCATTATAAAATTTTGTTGTTATGCTTAAACTTTTCACTATCATTCCATTTGCATAGCATTCAGATGATTTGAGTAATATTTAACATGTTATGAATTATATAAGTTATAACAAATTGCAAACAATTCTTCGATTTAATTTGTATTTCATTGTCCTACCCATGCGGTTACGAACTACAAACAAAATTTTTTATTTAGAGCATTATTCAAATTCACTTTTGTAAATGTATTTCTTAATTCAAATGCAAGAGAATTTATATTCCGGTTTTTATCATTTTGACAATTAATCATTTTTTCCCCCCTCTTTCTATCATGCGGAGTAAAAAATGTTTCCGTGTGTGCTCTTTAGATTTTTTTATTCTGCATTTAAAAATAGCATTATGTTTTCACTGTGCTTTTTTTTATCAAAAAAGATAAATTTGTTTTTATGGCTCTGTTACCTTTTAAAAATGAGTTTCTTTTTGAAAACTTGTTTTCTTGGCGCGTTTTCATCTGCTGTAATTTTTCAAACTGAATTGTGGAAGTGGTTATGGATTGCTATTTTAAAAATGCTCAGACTCTAAGCCATATTTTAGACTTAGCATCCAGCGCAATACCGGTTAAAAATAACTTTCCACAAAAATTTTTTAAAGAAATATTTTGATTCCTTGCGGACGCGTGTTAACGAAAGTACCTTTCTGCTAGTTTTGTTTTGGAATTCTTCCGTTACATTATTTGGCATATTTAGAGTGTGCCTTGTGTTGACTTTTGTTTTAGTAATTTATTATGTGAACCAATTTATTCTCGAGCTATATAAAAAAATAACGAAATTTTTAATGCATATGGGTTTATTAAACTAATGTTAAAAATTCATGAATTCGTTTTTTTTATTTGCTTTATCAATAGAAATGTAGTTAGTGTTTAATTGTAAGGAAAAATTGTTTATTTATAAGCGTTAAAATATTTTCAACATCATTAAGTTTTGACAAATTAATTCAATTTGTTCTCGTCTTACAATGTTATTAGGAGGCCCACCATAAGAACAAAATTCGACATTATTAAATTTTGATTAATTAATTCTATTTATACTCGTTTTACAAAGTTTTTAGGAGGACCACCACAAGAATAAAAAATGGTGAATATGATATTCAATACTTAGGTTTTCCGTGAACTCTCCTTATAATAACAGGAACTTTAAATATAAACGAAGTATAAAAACAATGATCAGCTTTATTAAATAATGACTAAATTAGGTTTCTTTGGAACAGACACCTATATTTAAACAATGTAGAATAGTATGTTTAAAATGCCATCCTGTTCCTTCTTGAATTTCAAAAAAATGGCCATGTAGTATCAAAAGTTACCAATAGCCGTTGCGTACAGTTTTTTATGCAAATTTAGGGCAATAAAATCATCACTTGTAGGCCAATTTACAAAGTTCAATTGAATGAAATGTTTAATGCTACTGAGCAATTAATTATGAAGTTGTTCTTGTATCTGGCGACATCATTTTAATTAATGGAGGTAGTATTAAATTTCTTTTTTCTATCCTGTCTGATGAAATGCCATTGACCTTTTATAATATGTTAAGGAAATTGAAACAAATTAAGTGCCCCTATGCCCTTCATACTAATGCGGGATTTGCTGTTGGGTTGTTTTCGCAAAATGATTGCAAGGTTACAAGTGAAAATTTCAAGGATATACGTCTTTTTTGTGTGTTCTAGCGAAGATAGTAAATATTAAGAAAGAAACCATTTACATTTTCAGTTTAGCTTAGTAAGAAATATAATACGCTAATGTCACTGCGTAATTTTTTTCCATATATGTAAATTCTATCCCCGATTATACAGTACATAACGTACAAGGTTATGTTTAAATTAATTATGCATTGGTAATTATACAAATTTTTTTGATAAAAAGTTCTCCTTGAAATGAAAAGAGACCGGAAATATTACTGTTAAGTAACTTTCTCATAAGTGACTTTTATCGTCACCTTTTAAAGTTTTGAAACATGAAAGGTTGGAACTCGTAATCCCGTTATGCTTGAAGATTCGTGTACTATTTATTACTCAAATGCCAAAAGTTTGCCGATGAAACGAATGTGTATTTGGGTGTATAATTGATTTCCGAAAGCACACAATACCCACAGACTAGAGGCGGGGAACCTATTTTGGTCTGAAAGGCCTCATAATTCGGCTGTTGGCCAAAAAGGCCGCATGAAGTAAATCTTGGGGGTTATTGTTATGTAATTATTATTACAGACAATTATATATTTCAATGCAAATTAATATATATATTAAATATTTTACAAACAATTAAAACTCAAATAATATTTTCAGTATATACACCTATTAAACCAATAATTAAAATTAAATATAAAATAATATTACCTAATTAATCATCATACAATGAAATACAAAAAGATAATTAGATTATAAACTATTACTATCAAAAAGACAGCCCAGATTTGGAATTCCAACAATCAAATGCCAGTCGATCTTAGGATTCGATTATGTCGCATTAGATTCGAATTTTAGAGGCACCAACCTTCTGCGAAGGCCAATTGTTGGAAAAAGCAAAAAATATAGGAGTAAATCTCTAAAATATTTCAAGAAAAGAACGAGAAAATAACTAAATGCTTACCAATTCAAAGTCATAGCAGTTATAATGCCAAGAGCTATCTACGAAATACAGTTCCGCATTTATAGTGAAAATATTATAACTAAAATAGGTTATATATACTATACTAAAACATCATTAATAAATTAAACTATAAATTTAATTTTTAAAATCATTATAGTAACTTATTTTAGCATGAGAATATACTTTAAATAATATGATGCAAATATATATATATAATATTTACGCAGAATTGTCCGTGACGGTCACGTAATTTGACTACGTGCCAGAGATTCAGAACAGACACTATGTCTACCAATTGGGGATTATATTTTTTTTTATTCTACAATGATTTAATATCAAATAAGAGTTGTGTTTGCTTTTTTCTCTCAATGTTGGGGAAACACTGAATCTTTTAGCTATGACAGTTTTTTTCTTTTTTTTTATCTGAATTTAGCAGTTTCCTTTCTCTTTTGTTTTATGTTTATTCATCCAGGGAACTCCATAATATCAAATAGAAGTTATACTCTAATTTATTTTTCCGAGATCTTTTCGTTGAATTATGAAGCATAACCCCATAAGGAAAATTGTGTTACCAGTTGGAAATGTTACCAGTTTTTGTTAAAGGGGCTCCTTCTTTTTCGTACTTGATTTTTGGAATTGAATATCTATATATTTTATTTTTAATATTTTTCACTTAACCGCGCGGGTTCTTGTATTGAAAGGCTTCTTTTACTTAAAAATTTTTGTTAATAAATCTGTGACAATCAGATCTGAGATATTGTTGGCAAGCTGAAAGCCCGTCTGAGACAGGCACAAATCTTCTAGTTATAAATAACAGATAAGGCCGCATAGAAAACTCAAGAAGGCCACGTGCAGCCTTAAGGCCGTAGATTCCCCATACTGCCATAGATGCACTTAATATTCTATATCATATCAGAATTTATAGCGTCGTTATACTGCTAAGTGACCAAATCGAAGAATAAGAAAAATGAGATAATGGGCTTATATTGTTAGAAAATGTTCTGTCTGTAGCAGAAAAATTTGTATTCTTCAATATTTATGTTGTAATAGCATTTTAATAATGCGAACAATTGCTCATTTTCATTTGTTAGTAGGTAGCAAATGACAGATCACATGTAAATACTTTTATCTAAATTTAGTCACTTTTAATAGTAGACAACTGTTCAATCCCTGATTTACTGGAAGGAATCATGTGGCTCTACAAACGGGGATGCAGGTGGGGTAATGTAAGGGTTGTTTACTGTAAACAACGAATTACGTTTGATCCTTTGAACGTTTTGATCCTGTAGAGGTAGAGACAAATTTAGTCGAAGCTATAATGTGAAACTACTGAACTATATTATGAACTGCTCATACGTTATCGATTAGAAAACTCTTGCAGAAAAGTTAATTTAGAACATATATCCACCGATAGTACTGGGGAAAATGTTGACTGATTGAAAATTTAAGTCCTGAGGTATGAAAAAGAAAACCCAAGTATTATGTTTAGCAAGTGTAATCACGAATATCCAGAATTCCGAATTATTCAAATTGCTGTCCTCCTTCAGTAATAAAAGAAGATTTACAAAAAAATATACTACAGCTTTTTAACAACAAGCGAAAAAGGCAAAAATTTACGGCAACCTTAAAAATTGATAAATTTGGTGGTAAATATACTTACCAGGGCCTTACGGTTAATTAAATTTGAATTTCTCTGTATTTTTTCTGTGGTTTATTTTTTTTATTAATTTAAATCTAAATAATTATAGCATAAACTACTTATGATATTTGTTATTTAATTATATTCATTACTATAAACGAAGCTTTATTGATTGGTGCTTTGGTCTATTGATTATAATGAAAATCGAATGTGTTCTCCTCTCGACTTTTTTGCACGCTTAGGGTACGTACACATGCAGCGGTTACGGCGAACTCGGCTGAGAGCTGGAAACGTGTCGGTGGTGTTCACACGGGGCTACTCGTCGCTGCAGAGTGGTGCTGCATATTTGGCTTCCGCGCCTACATTCGGCGTTAATCATTCTGCCGGTGAGTGAGATACGTAGCTCAGGAATGGTGACTTATTTGAAGAGTTCCCATTGAAGGAAGAATTCATTGTAAATAATGAATAAAAATTTTACATTTTATAATGTATGGAACTGTTTCATGAAATTCGCAACTGAATTCAGGATAACACACATTAGTATATAATTTGTTTTCTGGAGTTTCATATGATATTCTCATCAATTATAGAATATCCTATGAATATTCTGATTATCCTAATAAATAGTAGGCATGTTATTGAATTTAAAATAATTTTATATTGATAAAAATTCAATTTTGATTTATTTTTAAACAATATAACAATTCATAATGATCACTGCATGTGTTGTTGTGTGGTAAAGTTTAGTTTAGTTAGTTTAGTTATATTAACGTCCCGTTTTTTTGAAGCAACACGAGGGCTATTTTGGGACGGACCTCGTAATTTTGAACCTCGGTCAGATGACGAGGACGACACCTGAGCTGGCACCCCCCTCTCCAAACTTCCACGCCACACCAACGGGAGGACATTTGACCACTACGTATGATTTAACGTGCAACAGGCCCCATACACGGCGGATCTTCAGTGGAATCGGGTTTCGAACCTGGAACCCTCCGGCCCCGAGGCCGAGACCTTACCACTAGGCCACCGCGGCCTAGTTGTGTGGTAAAATTATCACTTTAAAAATTAAGCATTTTCATATTCTACGAAGGCTAGGGATGAGAAAAATTATGTTTCAATATATTTTTGTGACTCTCGGGTCACATGTTTCAAGTAATTTCGAAAAATATTAAACTATTTTCAACCGGTTAGTTTAAAAAATTATCTTTTTTTTTGCAATGTATACATAAAAATATATTCTAAAATTTGTAAAATTAAGGAAAAAACTGCACAATATTGAAATTCACATCATTGAAAAGATTAGGGTAGGGTCGCCGAATTTGAACTTCCTGGACATTGTTTACTGCACTGTGATGCAGAAATAATTTTAACTAAAAACAAGTAGTTGAATTTTTTTTGTAGCTTATTTATCTTCAGAATGGTGTAATTAACTTTTTTTGAAATGCACTTTAAATTAGTAAAAAGACAAATTTAAAAATTTTGCATCTCCCTTAAAATTAAAAAAAAAAATTCTTTGCAAGTAGAAGAACACTTGATACAATTAATGAATCGGCGACCAGTTTAATTAATCTATCAGTTGAATTCCGAATATAATGCGAGTGCTGATTATAAGACTTCATTTCCTTGGAAAAAACATCGTCTCATATTCTCGCAGACGTTAGCAAAAGCATTTCTTCACAAAACGCTTGTTAAAGATATTTATAAGAAAATAGAATGAATATGCATATATAATAAAACATTTTAATTAAGCATTATTATTAAATAAAATGTATTATAATTATCCTTTTAAATAAAATATTACATTAAAATTACAGTTTAATAATATATTTGGAAGTTATCTCGAAAAACTGAAAAAAAAATAACTTGATTTTACATTTTCATCCTGTACAAATACAGACACATTCGCTTTAATTATTTATAGAAATTAATAATATCAGCAGTTACAGAGTATAATTAATAGAAAAACAAAAAGTTTAAAATCATCTAAAAACTTTTTATTTAACTTCAGAAAACAGATAGGGCGTTTGGAACTGTCATTCCAGCAAGGCGAAAACGTTTTCGTAAAATAACACGCGTGAACACCGTCACTCATTACAATGGGAGCATGTGACGATTTGCCGTCAAAACCGGGGGGCTTCCATTGGCGAAGCAGGGTACGCGCGCGGCGAGAACCGGTTACACAACTTTGTAGCGCCATTAAAGAACACGGGATCATACGTCGCGTCACACCTGCAGCTTTCGGCGTAACCACGTCGTGTGTTCGTACTCTATATAGCGCGTTTTATACCTCGTAGTATAGTGATGAAAAGCGAGTATGCATTTTTGGATGCCTTCCCTTTCACCAACTGGATCCAAAATTTAATAATATCTACAAATAAATTAGTAATATAAGGAAGTTCTCTCAATTATCAAAGCAATTGTGTTTACAAACACAAGAATGACCAGAGATCGATGAACCATTTAACGGATTTGGTCCAAAATTGGATAGACTGCAATCCTGGTGTTAAAACTATTTCCCAAATTTCATCAGTCTAGCCTGTGGCGTTATTCAGTTATCGTATTCACACGCACAAGCATGAACAGACACATTTCCCGTCAGCGGATTTCCTTCAGATTTTGATAGAAATTTATAACTTTAATGTTAAGGCCGCATATCAAATTTCATCCTTCTGTGTTTTTTTTTGTGTGTGTTATCTTGCCCAAAGACGAATGTAAGTCCAAAAATGGTAGTTGCGGACTCAGGGAGGTCCAAAATGTGGAGATTCATCAACATGTCGACGTCAAATTTGACTGTAACAATACTTTCTATTTTATATTCTTCATATATTAGAAAGTAAAAAGTAATATAGTCACTTTATATTCAAAATACATTGGTTATCAAGTCAAAACTGCCTCTCCTCTCCTTCCGAATTTCCTCTACCATGCAAAAAGAATGTTAAATATGAAAAGTAAGGAACATGAAATTACCAAAATATGAAAGAAGCCTTCAAATCTTGATTTTTCTAATCGTCGGGAACTTTAAACTTGTATTTTTCTAATAACTGCGTTTTTCGACTTGGTTACTTTTGTCACAATCTTGTATTTAAAGTGCTTTATAAGGCAGAATTTTCGCCATTATATTTGACTCATCAACAAAAATCTCGTTTTTCTTTCAAAAATTGATGTTTTTAATGACTTATCAGACGCAAAATAAACAGCGGAAATAGAAAAAATGTGGAGGGATTGTATTCTTTTTTGATAAATTAGCAATAATTATATTATTTATTCACGAATAATCACAAAATCCAATTATTTTTCAATTTTTGAATCTTGACCCAATATAGCTGAAACTGTTTCTTGCGCCATAAAACTCCTATATTGCCAATCTATCAATCGTGATATCGGTACGAAAATACCGCCATTAAAAAAACAATAAAGTTGTGTGAAAATAAATTTCAAATTATGTGTGAAAACAAAGTCCTTCAAACGTTTTTATAATTTTTGATTTATTTAGCCATTTTTTTCTTGAAATTTTACCAAAAAATAACGCAAAACTGCACAATATTTTATATAAAGTTCCTTTCTTATATGCAAAATTGTTTTTCACTTGAATGAATTTTTGTAAATTCTCACAGGAAATTTGACCTTTTCGGGCACTCTCATTAGACGTAGTCTTTCCATAAGAGTGTCTGGACCGAAATAATGTCATGCATTTATTGAAGGCTTCTCATTTTCATGTTGTTTTATCTGCATCGCTCGCCAATGTTACGACTCAATCAGTCAAAGTGTTTGTCTTGGAGGTCCACGCCCACAATTTTTTTTCGTCGTGTGTTTTTCCTTTTTGGCCCGACAGCATTAAGCATGTCGATGCGCAGTGATATTCTACCTGTTCTCTGCTTACGGTGTGTGATGAAAGTTTTTTTGGGAAGCAGACAACCGCTGGATCATCCGACTCTTGACCACTCCATCTTAGTGATTCTGACACGCAATCAAATTCGTTTAACCATTACGTGTCTAGTTTTTTGTTGCAATCTACTTTGACAGGGTGGGGCACTAATTCTTTTCATGCAGGGCCCTGGACAATACCTCATGATAAAATTCTCACCGCATGAGTCTGGCGCGAGAGAAAATAAATAAAGACGATATATATATATATATATCAATTGACTGGAATGAAATTTATTTTCGACAGCATGATGGGTGGGGATGCTGCTTTTGTTGTCATAAAAGGACGGGGGACGGAAAATAACTCGTTTTGGAGCACGATTTATATATGTCTGTCCGTCCTTCGGTGCGTCTGTAGGTGAGGAGGGTGGGTGAAGGTTATGATTGGAGTTTTTCTGGCAGACGTTATTCCACGAACAGCAGACAAAAGCTCGTTAAATGCCGGTTCTCTATCAGTCCAGTGCAACCTTGTAGAATCTGTGAGCTGTGTCCAGAAATGCATAAGTGGTTTTTAATAAGCAGATCATCTTTCGTTTTCATTTCACTGACTTTTGCTTTTCGTTTTGTTCTTCAATCGAGTATGGTTTTCTTAATAGTCTTTTGCCTGATATTCGGTTTTAGTCTGTGCGGTTATCAGTTGGCGCATTGTGTGCCGTCGCATCTATCTTTTGGTTCCGTAGTTTGAAGCAGTTAACATTCTTTAAACCTGCCGGCATTGTTCTTGAATGTATGATCTAAGTATTTCTCGGTTTTCAACACCTTATCTACTCTTTTGAAGTATAATTGTATGTGGCCTATAAACTTCAAATAAAATTCCTACAATTACTAAAAAAATGAAAAGTTATTTTTTCAACAACTTGCTTACATTTATGCACCCAGGACGTTGCATGGAGGTTCTTGAAATCTAATATAATTTGTAGTAATCACTATAACTGAAAAGTTTAATAACCTTAGTTCCTGAAACTGTCGCAAAAGCCCAAATGGCGTGCTTATTACAGGTTGACAATCACTATATTTAAAATCGGCTTTAATTCACTTTATTGCCAAATAGAGTAAAAAGAACAACTCTGGACTCTTTTTAAATATCAAACTTTAATTTATGTATTTGGATGAAAACATTAATAATTCTTTATTTCAAATAATAATCAAAATGAGGTTTCAGTGTTAATTGTTTGTATTACCATATATTTAATTTTGTTAATTAAAATCGTTTCTTTCAAATGTTGCTGAAAGATCATAAATATTAAAATTATAATAAAGGAGAGAAACGCCGCATTTGGACCAGCGGCTAGAACGGACCGGTATCATAATTTCAATTCTATTAAACATTTGGGCCATAAAATAGGCAAATTATGTCGTAACGATGTATATGGGGTGTATGAAACCATTTTTAAGAGAAAGCACTGCTTGGCTACAGTTAGAAGACAAGTGTTTAGATTTGGACATCAACAATCGATTATTTTTTAAAAAGACAAAAAGCCTTTACGCTGTTCTAAATAAAGTAGGAAAATAATTATATCCTCAGATAGGAAAATCCTTTAGCTACAATTTATCATAATTATTCGATGAAAGTAGTTTTAAATTAAGTTTGGGGAATTTTTGTTGTTTTTGTTGATGATGGCGCCAAAGGTCGCTTAGATTGGACTATACAAAATAAGGCTAAATTGGGGCCATTTAAATCAATGAGATTATTATCTTAAACTATAGGAATAACTCGGAAAGTAGTTTATCACCACTAGCAGTCCTCATGAATTGGAATTGGAACAAATTAAAGCAAAAAACAATAAAAGGACACTATAGCCATCAAATGTTGGATCAAAAATTATAAAAACTTAGGATGCATAACATTTGTATCATTTGTGTGTATTGTATGTAAATGATATGATTTTTAGAAGATCTATTATCCATTTTCTTCATCAGTTGAGTTCTTCCTATGAGTCATTATTCATTTATTTCAATGTTCGAGCACGGTACACGAACAGTTTAAGATCTTTTGTCTGAAAAAACAAAAGATTTGTTTCACTTCTAGAAAGTCGGTACTTTGGGGGAAAAAATCTGAGCGAATGGTCAAGATGTGGAATTTCATTGAATAGAAGAAAAGTGGGACGTACTACGTGTGTGTCATCATTGAAATTTACGTCCTTGAGTCGTTATTAATGTGGAGTTGAAATCTGTGGGAGTGTGATGTGGGCTGAACTAAGTTCTGGAAGTTATCATTACCAGTACTTACGCAAACGGAACATCTTGCCGTTTAAAATATGATTCGTATGAATCTTCAAGTTCATTGTACTAATTTCTTATCTTCTCATTGGCAATATGTGGGTAGGATTGGAATGAATGAAAAAGAAGCAAGTAAGAACTACTACCTTGTTTCGTAAAATTCATTCCATTGTTTTTCATTCTTCTGTCTGCCCGCATGAAATATACCTGACTGGTGCTGGCTTGTTTCATTGGTAGTTTAAGCATGATTATCTTTTGTGATGAAATGCACCATCACTGGTGCAAATACCGATTCTCTGTTGGATTACATTTGGTAGTACAAATTCTGGCGTATACCAGCGCTTTTAAGGCCATTTTTATACGAATAACCATCTGTAAGCAGTGTCAGACGAAATTCTTGCACTTATGAAAAGCTATTTATTACTTTTGAAGAAATTTATTTGTAAGCAAGCAAATTAATTTTAACTAAACAAATATTTTATAACCATTTTTCGAACTGTAAAGCTTACCTTGTATGTGCTTGGAAGATTTTATGGTTATTCAAGCCTGTTATCTCATCGTAAAAATGCCAAAATTTAATGAGTCTTTCAGCTGTTTATACCAGACATGACACAATTCCGCGGGTTTCAGCGTTTTCGGCATCGAATTTTATCATTTTTTAATTTTTTTTTATAATAATTCTGCAATATTTTTAAAATCTCAAGTACTTTTTGTATAAATTTATTTTATTGTTCAATTAATCATATTTATTTTACTTCTCGGGGTTTATGTTTAGCACGATTCATTATTTATGGAGTTCAACTTTTTTTTGTTCCAAGCCTGTGTCTTGTCTGTTATACCTTTTCTAGCCCTCTCTTGTATGACGAAATATTAACTGTGAATCATTTTCATGTTTTAATTACTACTTTCTCGTTTTCATTTCTTTTGAAATCATTTTTCTGTTTCAAATGTCGTATCCTGAAGAACTTGAATGGCAGCACTGGACAGCTGTCAAAGTTTGGAGTTGCTCCAAATCAAAAAAGTTTTGTCATGTTTTCTCTCTTTCGCAAACGGTTGCAGCCCCCCTAGATATAAATGCAAACTTTACTGCCAAATAATCCTTATGATATTTTCAAATGTTAATCTGTTTCCTCATTAGCAGAATCTGGTGGGCTCGTTGAAGTTCAAGAAAAAGAAAGGAGCGGTAAAAATGTTAATTGTTCATTCTTCATTAGCTGTAAAATCGTTTATTTGTGCATGCTTTTCCACACAGAGTTCTGTTTTCTTAAGCGCAGGTGGTTGATTAAACCCTGTTCTTTGTTTTGGGTCATTACTGCTGTCTTACAGATTGCAGTCGACTCGTTTGCATTGTACTTCGCTTTTATTTAGAATCCTAAAGATGTCATTGCTGAGCATCGGCGTTCCGCTATTTCAATTGTTTCAAATTTTGCCAGCGTAGCTAGAATGCTACACTATTTAAAACTCGTCTTAACTGTAATTACTGATTGATGGGACGCGTCTTTTCTTCATTCAGTGAAATTCTTTTGGATCCTTTTACTACTAGTTGATGATACTTCAAAGCGTTTTTCGCATGTAAATCTCAGTGAATTGTGCTGAGGAAACGAAAAAGTCAAGTCGGTACAATTCACCCGGAAGATTCGTTAATTGCCGTGATGAATTTCAAATTAGTTGCTGTGTTACTTTGGTTATTGAGATTCTTTCCCTTCGGTGAATCTTTAATTTCAATTATACTAGATAATATTTTTGCTAACGGATCAAGTTCTCTTAAATGCTAATGTGTAAAATAAACTTATTTGTCAAATTCCTGGTGTGTCTTTTTCGTAGTTTTGTGATACTACGAGAAGTAGCAGCCAAAATTTACTTGTAAAATATTTATATACTTTTTGTAAATTTTTTTTACTTGCTTTCAAATGTTTTGGAATGGAAAGTATAGGTCACAGTAGATGTATAAAATTTATAAAACCGCTTAATCTTTCCATAATATTTGTATTAAAGTAACTTCCGATGTGAAAATACTTGCCTGTTTTATTTTCCTATTACCTTTTCTCACTTACTTGTACTTATGCTTAAAAGCTAAGAAAAGTTACGAAATTGCAATTGTGCTTCATAGAGTAAAATGTCTTGGAAACTGCACTTTTCAGTGATATGTCTAAGAAGCGTTTAAAGCTGCTGTTTAAGATATCGCTTATGGTAATATTAAATCATTTCTTTTATAATTGATAAGTCCTTAATCTTTACTTTTTAAGGAAAAGGATTTTAAAAATACCAAATGTAAATAAACACGATATTTCTTTATTTTCTGTTGTTTTTAATTATTTTGCTTTTCATGATTTTTTAATATACCTTTTGGCTGGAATAATCAACCCATAATAGTATAAAAAAAACTCTGTTCTAAAAATGACATTTGCTCATTTAACAAAAAGTTGAAGATTTGGAAAATTAATTTGACTGATTAGAATTGTGAGATATTTTTTTTGACTGATATAAACGGAATCGTGCCGATTCAATATATATCAATAATCAGTTGAAGTAACATTGTACCTGCTGGTGTATTGGCTAGTAATTCTGATTGAAAGGAACACTCGGTAACTTCGAACACGCCATTTCACGATCAGGAATGTCCTAACTGTGTGCGAATCCTCACGGAAACGTAGCATTTACACGAGTTAACTAATGGTAGCTATATCTGCTGCACTTCTCCTACCTTTTTTTGGTCTCTGAACAGCTCTTTAAAGTACTACTTTCCTATTGTTAAATGGTTTGTAAAATTGGATTATATCAAATTTCTGTTATTGGAATACTATTGAGAAAGCAGTTAAGTAATAATAATTGAGCATTTACAAATACTGTAGTCATTTTCTCACTAGTGTCAATCCTAACTCAGTTTTAACTCGTATTGTCCAGTGGTTAATGATATTACTCTAAAAATGTAATTAACATGTATTGAACAATGAAACTGAAGTATACCTCGTCACACAAATTATGCTTTATAGTGTTATGTAGGCTTCATTACCGTTATGCGGGCTATGCTGTGTAACAGGGACTCTGAAATTTTTCTGCCAGCTGTCCATTTTGGTGTGGAAAAAATTTCATTACCCGATTTCCAAAATTGAGGGAGTTTTTCGCGACCAATAAATGAAAATAATTCAAGAGAAGAGCATTAATAACGACTAATAAGAATATATTCAATTCAAAACAGATGCGCAACAAATTTTATTAAAACCTTTCGAGACAAGATGGTTTTCTTAAAAATTTTTGATTGCAAGCATTGAAGAATCTCGAAGAAAGCCCGAATATTTTGTACGCCCCCCCCCCCCCCCCGTACAAGTGAAGAAGCTCTTTCGTACAGCTTTGTAGGAAAGACGGGTGCTTCTAGATGTTTCTAATTAAAATTTCTCACTTATAAATATTAAATGTACAAGTGTAGCTTTTAAGTACGGTTAAAAATTTAATGTTAAATAACAAGCTTCGTTCTTTTAAAGTATTCCCTTCTGCCACTTTCTGAAATAAACAAGTTATTTATGAAACTATTATTAATGAAGCAATGAAATATTCATTACTGGCCGCATTCCGCGACTATCTGTTTCGCCCGTAATAATTATGTTAATGTTCTGTTCGTAGTAACAATTCTTTTAAATCATTATAAAATTTAAAATTTCCATGTTGTTTAAAACCAGTTATTACTGTATTCTGTTATTTGTTTTTTGAAGCTAGGCAACGGAATAATCTCAAATTGAAATCTGAAATTTCTGAACCAAATCAAATATTATTGTTGAAAGATAGAATTATAAAATTGAAGATTCAAACTAATTACTTCATAGACCAAAGTAAAATGTTTAAAAAATGAAGATTTTGTGACGATGCACTTTGAAAGAGAATGCTGAAATGAAATAGCGCCAAAAGCAACAATAAAATGCTGATATATCCACATTAATCAGTTCAGATGCATAGTTCAAATTTAGAATCAAAATCATTTAATCATTAATCATGTAATAATTAAAAACATTTAATGCTGATAGAACAGCAAAGGAATGCAGTTATGCACTGTCATTTTTCAAATATTGCATTAGAGAATTTTATTGTCGTTTATCACAGTGCGGAAACAGTTTAAAAGAATTTCATTTTCAAGTGAAATTAGCTTGAGAAATAAAGTATTGTTATAAAACAATAAATGAGAGAAAAAAAATTCTTCATTTTAATTCGGAAGTTACTGGTGAAAAAACTAAAAAAAAAAAAAAAAAAAAAATGCAAATTATACTTTATTTTTAAATAATTCAAATTTAATTAAAATTAGGGGGGAAATGAGGACCCGATACACAATTTCAGCATCCAAGGTATGCCTTCTTTGAAATATGCCAAATATGGTAGTGTAGAGCCAATAGTCAGTTCTGTAGAGCATCAAAAGACAGTTAAACCATTTTTATTATTGTAAAGGATAAGAGGTGAAGTAAAGGATGCTTTTTCTTTTTCAGCATTTTCTGATATTCTCCTAATTGTCTTAATTGCAGTATAGTTTGAAATAATTTACAGTGGAATCAGATTTGACTGATGATAGTTCAATCTTTCAACGTTTAATATTATTTCATAGCTTGTGTCATGTTTCTATAAATGGTTAAGTAATGTTTGATCAAAGTATATTTATCTGCCAGTCTATCTTTATTACACTAAGAGGAATTTATCTAGTCTGGAACAATTTCTTAAAGTAATGATATAATGAAGTTAAAACACTTAGATGAAGCGCTCTTGGGATATCGTGTTTACCGACTTCAAAGTTAACATCTCAAACTTGTTTATCAAGACAAATCTGGATACAAAGCTCTAATTTCTTAGCCAATCACTGTATCTCCAGATGAAAAATCACCTTCCAACTTGATCATCTTTGGACATGGAAACTTCATCAAAAGTTTGACGGCTTAATGAGAAATTAACTGGTATTAAATTAGCTCTGAATCGGGGATTCATAAACTAAAAGCGCAGCTCCCTCCGTGGACAACTTCCATTTGCGCCGTAATTGCAACAGCTTCGAGATTAATTTGCTGGCTTGGTGCGTTTTCAAAAAGACTTCGAATTCTGTAGGATTGTCATTACGGCAAAAGCTGTCGACGCATGTAATTTCGTTTGCAATGCTGAATATTTCTACGGAGAGTTTCGAAAATCACATTACTCGCTTTGCGTTGGTTAGGATTTGGATGTAATACTTTGCCACCTACTGCCGTAAGATGCAGAATTCGCTGGCGATATTTGCACCGTGTCCCTAGACATGTTTCTTGACAATGATAAATCCTTTTCGGTGCACCCTGCGTGAAATGTGCTCGCTCTGCACATTATCAGACGTCCGTTAATGTTTGATTTATCTCTTCGGGGCGTCTTTTAAAATTCCTTTATGCTGATGGAACGTTTTATTTACACAAAACGACAGCTACCGTACAATTGAACCTTATACATTAAACGAATCATTTCGAATCATGATCTTTAAATACAATATTTATTTTAATGAAACGATTTGGAAATAAATAATAACAAAAGAGATCTCGCGTAATAAGATATTTTTGCAATTTAAGTATAAAAGATTTTACATTTTATTTGGATATTGAATACTGAGGATAATTTTATTAGATTTAAACTTCTTTCTAAATGCGTATTCGTAATCTTTATATATACGAAACACTAGTAACAATTGTAATTACTTATTTTTGACTAAGTTTATAGGTAATAGTTGTCAATATTCTATGGCAGCGGTTCCCAACCTTTTTGGTTGTGCGGACCACCCTGTAAAAAATATTTTGAGGCCCACTAACTAAAAGTAAAAAAATACGAACACATACACACATATATATCAGAGTTCGTACGCTCCTTGAAAACGCTTTTCATTTTCAAGCACTATGGAAACTCCTTGAATTTGGGTTTTACTCCTTATAAACTCCTTGATTTTCGACTTTTAACATTTCTTTTATTAAATGTGTATTATGTTTCACCGATAAAAAGGATTCTAAATCGCCGCCGTATCAATTACCCAGTATTTTGCGTTGCTCTTTCCACGATTTGATGTTCATGTCCTATCAGTATCCAAAATTTAATAATTGGTTTTAAGTGCCAATCAGTAATAACCAAAACAATAGAACGGTACAAATTGAGATTGTTATTGCTCTTGGATTATTTCGAAAAATTAATTGTATTTAAATTGTAACGTATGGTTTGTTGTAAAGGACGTATATTGTAATGGTGGAGTTAAGGAAAATAGATGCTATTAATCAATTTTAGCTAAATTAGTTTTAATAATGAAGAAATTTTTTTATTTTTATTTTCTTCATGTACTATTATATAAGCAGTGAAAATGCCAAAAAATAGTTTCTAATATCTAAATCCATGTCTCTCTTTGCACCTCTATATTTTAAATACTGGATCACTGTGCACTACATAAGGTGCACAGTGAGGCATGGAAATTACTCAAGAATTTAAATTCTAAAAAATTAATGAAAATAGTTTTTTATTTGAAACATGGTAAATCATGGTATGTAATGAACTGTTTGAACTTTTGGGGCACTTGTATAATTTTATTTTTAAAAAATGTGTTTCTAAGCGGCACCACTCTACTTCCGCATAAATAGATTTAACATGACATTCTTGGATAAATCAGCTTAGTGAAAACTTATAAGAAAATAAATATAACCACATTTATTTGAGTTATTAGCAATGTTTTAAATACTCTGATATAATTTTTGTGTACTTTAAAAAGGGAACCCTTTTTCATGCGTAAATATTGACTCCTTGAAAATTTTGAAAATACTCCTTGAAAACTCCTAAAATACTCCTTGATTTTTAATTTAAAAAATCAGTAAGAACCCTGTATATAATATTTTATATGCGCGTATATGTCAGTAATTAGTAACGCTCATTGTAAAAGGATTAAAAATATATTGTTTTATAAAGCAAAAAGAGAAGAGAAGAGAGAGAGAAGAGTCTTGAAGCTCTCCTGACTTCGACTCTTGGCTAGAGTTTAGCTGCCCATAGGTTGGGAATCGCTATTCTATGGAAATAACATTCGCATAGGTATAAACTTTTTTTAATGAATAAATCAAAACTTAAGAAAAAACATTAAATATATTTCAATTGAATTGTAAATTTACATAAATAGACTGATAGATTTAATATAGTCTCAATAGATTTAATATACTCTAAATTCAGCTGTAATAAATTTTGTTGTGGATGATTATTTTTCGATTTGAAAAGCACAAAATTAAGCAGAAAATCCTAAAAGTAGGATTTTTGGATTATCAATCTGTCACAAGGCATGTTTTTATAAAAATAAAAAATTATTCTGAGATACATCTTGATTTGCAACATTAATTATGATGCGCAATTTTTCTCGTTTATTCCTGTTTCTCTTTCATCATTTTTCAAAACATCGCCGATTCATCACCTCATTCTGTTATGCTGTCAGGAAAAATTCTCTGGTTTTGTTCACATGTCATTACATTTTATTTTGTACTATTCTTTCTTCCAATAATTTTATTCCAGCATAGAAATATTCAAGGTCGTTGGGTAGAAGGAGTTGTGGATCTATTTTTTATTCTCGAATTTTGATCAACAGGAAATTCGCTAGACAATCCGATTTTTTCTTCTGAGAACCGCAGAACATCCACTTCCGTTTTCACTGTTCCTGTATTGTTTTCTGACTCCATGGAAACACTTAGAGTTTTACACCTTGAAAAATAAATTGAGCGTTAAAGGTAAAATTTCTCTGAGGTAAATTTTCTCAACGAAATTTGATTTGCTTTTTGTGAGGTCCATGGGGTTTTAACTCGATACAAATGCACAAAAAACGAATGAGGTTATTGTATTGCTCTGAGAATTCCCAGCAAACCGTCCAATCATATTTTCCATCCGGCATATGATTTTAATATACATATGTCTTCTGTTTTTGGGCTTGAATTTAAGTTCCCATCTTGTTTTTTTAACCGATTTTGTTGATTACTATGCACAAAACCTAAGAAATCTATAATGCAGGTGTTTTTAAGTTACGCATGTAATGTTGGTATTTTTCGGATAAAATACGCTTCGTAGATCTACATTGGGAGAAATTTCTTTGAATGTTCTTTCATTTTTCCGATATTTATTTATGGCTTTTTTGTAATTTTAAAAACATTTTATCGGAAATAATGTTATTAAACTTATAAACTGTCGTAGAAAAGTAGTTACTATATACAACATGGAAATAGTTGCTGCTTTTTGTAAATTCTAAAGCTTTATCTTTAGGATAATTAACTCCATTTACGAAAAAATTTTATATAGAAGGCATTGATTTGTCACGATTCATGTAAAAAATTGATTCAAACTAAATAACCATGCGCCAGTAAAACATCTTTATTAGTAGGATTAAGACTGAATATTAATTCATTTTGCGAACGAAACATCTGAACTTTTGTTTTAATTGAAATAATTATGAAAAGTCTTAACAGCTAAATTTATATTATTTAAAAATTAAAATAGCTATTTTCGTTTGGATAATTTCTTTTCGTGTGCGAATCATTTGCTTTGTTTAGTTAGTTTTGCAACTAAGATTAATAAAGCACCATAATTTTATGCTTTTAAAATCAGTGAAGAAAAGAAAAATGTTTCTGAATATCTTTCTCATATTACAAAAAACGAATTAATTTAGTTACTATAAAACAGTCCTTTCTATGCACTCATGTTTTCTTTGAATACTTGCTTCAATGAACGTCTGGTTTCTGTGTAGGAGTACTTTGAGGCATAAGAAATCCTTCATAAATAATTAATTACCTTGTAGAAAAAGAAAACAGTTGAAAGATTGATCGGTTTACTTTCAGTCAGGTAGAGTTACTTAAAGTGGCTTCCAGTTTTGACGATCTGTGAAACCGTCTAATGATGAAATGCTTCCTTAGAAAATTTATGAGTAGAAAATGTATGTTTATCACTTAACCACGGGTAATTTTAATTCTGTATTTAACACCATCTTTTCTGCATTCTAGAATCACTTTTTGTCAAATACTCTTTTGACTTGAAAAAAAAATTATTAAAGTGCAATTAAGAACGAAAACTTTGTATTGTCGTTCTTTTTAACTTAAGCATATTTAATAAAACAATTTATATTTAATTTTATGTATATTGTACTGGAAATATACCGATATAAAAAATTCATGTGATCTGGTATTCTTTGCATACTACTTTTCTCAACGAACAACTGCTGTGTAGGAGTACTTGGAAGCATAGAAGCAATCCTTCATAAATAATTACCCAGCAGAAAAAGATTGCCTTCATAAGATTGATCGGTTTTCTTTTCACCGATGTGGAACTGACCTGCTGCTGTGGTGGTTTCGTAATATAAGCTACTAGTTTTGATGAGCTGTGAAACTTTGCAAAGGAAGAAAAATTCATCTTAAAATTCATACGTTGCATAAAATTTTTGGTTGCATCCCTTAACCAATAATTAAGGTCGGACATAATGGAATGGGCACAAAAGAATTCATTGCATACCAGGGTATATTGCTGAAATACTTGTTATCTCTGAGAACAACTATGTGGGAGTGCTGCAGGCCCATAGACATAATCCCTCATAAATAAATACCTTGCAGAAACGGGAAGCCATTGCAAGATTGATCGGTTTTCCTTTCAGTTGGAAAGAATGGGCCTGCTAGCCTCTCACTAAAATATAAACCTTTTTATTATATGAGTAATTGAAAGCAGCTCTCTATTCAGTAGCTTTTATGTGTTTATTGGAATCCCACATAATTTTCATGTATTTTTGACATTTTCACTTCTTAATGTATTTAATGACTTTTATTTGCCTGCATTTGATGAAAATATCCAGCTGAGGTTATAATTTTCTTCCAAATTTCACAGTCTGAAATTGGAAGTTGAGATTTAATGAACGCATGTTAGTTATTAAAAATTATTTAATTTTAAATATGAGAGAATTTAATTCGTTCCATTTTTCTCTCCAAAATATGTCTAGTGTCTATGGGAGTGAAAAACTTTATAATTTTTGAATTAACTCAATAATTTAATATTTGTATTCCTGATACTGTCCTAAAATGATTTAATTCTTTCTCTCAGAATAAATTTATCTGGTTATCGGAATTGGAGTTGTGAATAATATCTCTCAATAGTAGAACATGTAACCCTGATCTAATCTTAAATTAATTCTCTGATCCTTCCTGTCAACATAAATTCAGCCCATTCTCCGAATCAGAGATGCAAATGATATCTTTTCAATAAAAGAATTTCTATCATCCCGTTCTGGGAATTAGTTTTGAATAATATCTTTGATATTCCTTAAAAGGTCATAAATCTGTCACGCACACTATCGAATTTTTAAATTATATATCGTTTTTTTGTGTAATTTTGCACTGAGCTGACGTATTTTTCTTAAAATATTTTAATAAGCAACTCTGAAACGGTGTTAATCAAAAATCGGTCACCGTCCCTTTTTTTTGCATATATATATATATATATTGCAAATATATAAATTAATTTTACTGAATAAAGCAATGGCCCTCTCGCCTCCTTGAGTATAGACCAACAATTTTTAGTAAAAGAATCATTTGATGTTATAAATTTTCTTGAAATCTCATTCCTTTTATGTATCAAGAGTTCGATTTAACTTTCATGTCTCCTTGGGATGCTTTAATAGATATGTTCGAAAATGAATAAGAATTCGCCTGTCTATTCACAACTCTATTCAATGAAATGAATATAAAGTTTTTAGTCAACTACGAAGTGAATTTGCTAATAATTTTGAATTTCAGTTCGGTAACAAAAGAAAAATAATACTATTAAATGCATAATAATATAACTTGCATTTTCTGAATGTAGTAGAAATCTTATAAACCAAAATACGCGCGCCAGAAGCCTTTTTTAAAAAATTAAATTAACGTCAATAATACTAGATGATCAAATAAATAAACTAGATAATAAATGGCAAAATTCCCAACGTTAGATTAATAATAATTTTTTTAAAATAAAAACCACTTGTTTAAAGGTGCATTCAATTTTGTCTCTCGCGCTAGTCAGAGGTGAAATATTTAAGCAGTTTGAATGCATTGGCTAAAATGCTTCATTAATTGATTCATTATTATCTCATTATTGCATAATTAATCTTTTGAATCTGTTGGATGGATAGTGTTCAATGGAATTAATCTTTTATCCGCGAGCTTTTGACACCGAATAATTTTTTTTATGATGTTGTAAATATTTGTCTTTTAATCTCCCACATTAAAATATGTCAGACTACATTTTACTGTTGGTATTTTCTCATATCCTAATTAAACTTAAAATAATTCTTTAAAATTTGATTTCTCTATCAGTAACATTTTCTTATATCGTGTGTTGTTTAAAATTTGATTTCTATAGCAGTAACATTTTTTTAGATCATGTGTTGCCTTAACGTAACATTTTTAGCTAATGTTCCTGAGGGCACTATGAAGTGTCTTTATTTAGAGCTATTTTGTACGTATTTCATTTTTCATCTTATTTGACTGCTTTTTTAAATGTTTAAAGCCTCTTGATAATAGATCCATTACATATTGAGCTATATAATTTATTGACAATTCTTTTGTATAGTTAATTTAATAAATGATTGAAAAGAAGACAAGCAAATTGAAATTATTAAAAAGATGCATGAAAATTATGAAAAATGACAAATTTATAAGTGGGAGTGCGAACGAAACATATTTAAATTGAGCTGTAGTGTTTAATGAGATAAAAATGGAATCTTGCAATCAATTATTTTTTCGGTTCTTATCATTTGTATAATGCTAAATATGAATTTCATTCTTCTATAATTGTAATTACAATGCTGTGAAAGGACCTTAAAATTAAGAATAAATTATCGCTTTCTTTGCATTCTTATACATATTTTTTGTATGACATTCATGTAGCATTTGATGATTATATACAGATTCTTGTATGTTTCTGTTAGTAAATAGTTCTTTCTTAGTTTTGGGATTCGATGAAAAAATGGAGCAGGTTTAAACAAAATGTTTAAAAGTCACGTAACTAATATTTTGTGTACATTTTGTTTGACGATATAGTACGGCAGTTAGAATATTCATCTCCGGTTCTAGAGATCTCAAATTCTGAATCACCATTGCATCTACTACATGGATTCAACGAAATGGTAATATTATACACAAAATATCTGCAACGCAAAAGAAACGAGACGTGTTTTTCTAATGCTGAAAAATAAAAATTTTAACCCTCTGAGCACTCAATTATTTTGAACTTTTAGCTGTCAGGTTAGAAAACTTAGCTTTTAAAGTAAATTAATCTATCTTTTTTGTATTTAATTATATATCTCTTAAATCTTAACAATACTTTTTCCATGATTTTTTAAGAAAATATACATATAAATACGAGCTCTCCGCTTTTGAACTGAACATGAAAAACGTAAAAAGACGTTTGCACCGCTCGGAGAGTTAAAATTGCGCTGCATTGAACTTTTTGAAAGTAAATTTTTACCTTACCATAATAAAAATTTTAAGCTTTTCCTTTTAATGCCTTTATCATCGATAAGACTGCACTTTCAAAAATATCGATTACCGTGCGGGGAAAAAAATGGTGACAAACTATCTGTGGAGCTGTTTTCCTGCCTCAAAAACTACGATATCGATGAATCGATTGAAAAATTCTCCGCGGCTAAATTAAGATAGTGTTTAACTAAATATATTCAATTAAGTCTCACTGATTAGGATCAGCTAACAAAGTACTCTAATGAAGTAGAAAGCTATAAAAGTATTGCAAATACGTTGGCGAAGTGCAGAAAAATGACGTGGTCAAGTACTAGACAAGACGACAAGTTTAGAGGCTAGTAATTAGAAGGTGGTTATTTATAATTAAGTTTGAAACGGGGGAAGTTATTTTTATTGCCAGCGGCCACTAGCGTTTCTCAGTTTTACTGGATTTGATTTAGCACATATATTTAGGTGGCATTTTATGCTTCATGGATATCTTTTTGTTGCAAATATGTATCAATTATGGTGTCTCTCCTACACGCCTTTTATTTTTATTCCATATTTCATTTGATGTCTCGAATTTCTTCTTTCTCTTGATTAAAAGACGTATTCACTTTTAATTTAGTCGTACTTTGTTTTTACTCGGTTATCGGGCAGAAATGGCTGAAAATTGTATTCAATTGAATGTAGAGTGCATTGATTAATTTAAAATACACAGGAGTAATTCAGAATTTATCTGAACCTGTCTCTTTTGATTTAGTGCATATTTTCAGGTGCTTCTATATATCTATTATGCTGTTTTCCGTGTTTTGAATGCCATAGATCACACATTTGATCCACTGAATTTCATCTTTCTCTTGAGTAAGAGCAGCATTCAATTTTCTTCGGTTTTGACAAAAAAATATCTGAAGATTGTATGCAGTTGAATTTAAGAGTGCATTCATTAATTATAAATATACAGAATTAGTTCAAAAAATTATCTTTCTCTTTGTATATTCATATATATACCGTTTTATATACAGTTTTTAATCATAAAGACTGCGTCGTGTTAAGAAGTTAAATAGTGGATGTACAGTTATTGTTTGGATTTTAGAATGCGAAGAGTTTTTGCCATGTCTTGTGGAAAATTATATTTTTAACTTCGTATTTAATTTAATTTTATATCTTAGGAAGAAACTTATTTCTGTATTGATGAAAATCCCACCACTGATATAATGTGAGCAATAACGAGAAGGTGAAATTTTTAGTTTACATTTTGAGGAAGGTATTGCTTTAATACGAAACGTTCCTATTAAAGTCTTCATTACTAATTAACAAAATAGATACGCAAAACCATTTTAATTTCAAACATTTTCTTTCAATAAGTCAAATTAAGGAATACATAATTATGCATTGTAATCAATTCGCCCTTTGATTCTGCGTCAAGACAACGAAATCAAAATAGCCGTTGGTTTTTAAATATGGCGAAAAATGAGCTTTCGTATCATGTGTTCTGCATAAACTGTGGAATTTTTCCTGGAATAAGATTTTTATATGTATGTTTTATTAGTTTGTCGAATTTCTTTTCTCAGCAGATTGCAGAAATTGTACCAATCATACTAACAAATACGACAAAGAATAGCATTTCTTTAATTTATTTTTGATTAATGCTTTGCTAACCTGCATAAAAATGCAGTGGGAATATAGAAAAAATATATATACAAAAAGGAATAACGCTTTTTGTTTATTCCTCCATTAGCAATATACTAGAGTGTAGCTACATTAGATATCCGAGTTAGAACTATAGCGAATAATAAAATTCGGGTAAAAATAAACAGGATTTCATAATTTTATGAGTACACCTGACCCCCTTCCTTTCTCTAACATATTTAAGATTGTTTTAGAGCTTTATTTAGGATTTCGTAGTTTTCCACAAGTACTTTAAGATTCAAAAATTATTTTGAAAATTAAATCAGTCGTATAATTTATATAGATGACGATTATGATACATCTCGTGTAAACTGGCATTGTCGAACGATGGGAAAAGAAGTTCTTTCTATCATGAGACAAAAAGGCAGGCTTAATTACTGCACAGCTGTGAATCTCGAGGCTTACAACCGATTCTTCGGAACAGGAGTCGACAGTCCAGGTCCAATTCCATCCCATTTTCCCCCATCCGTCTCCGAGACGAATCAACCTACCAAAATCCAATTTCAATCATCTTTGCTCATCCCCGCGTGTATTCTGTCAGATTTGGGAATTGGATTAGACCCTCAAGAGTTTAAAAACCCAATTCAAAGTACCACGACGAGACCATGCAATCGCGCATTTCAATCATCATTGCTGTTCCTAACTGCTGCCCTCTCTGATTCTACCTCAGAACTAAAACTCCCCAGGTTTTACTAACTAAATGTTTTACATGTTATTCGACGCAATCTCCTCCAGAACTTCTATCTGCGGAAGATAAACCCAACTCCTTTTGTCCCGGGGGGTATTGCCTCTTCTGATTTGCATAATTGCCTTCGCCGTTGCCCTGTCTTGCTGGCAATGATCTAGGGCGGATTTTTTTCCTGCCCGCTTCGTTTGTGGAAAGAGGGTGGGTGGATGATTCTAGTGCTTGGGGTGGTGTTCTGAATGAACATCAGGGGGTACATTTATTTGCCCTCTCTCTTATTCCGGCTTCTTTCTGAAGTAAGGTGTAATTAATGGAACTGTGTGTAAGGGCGAAGTCTTTAAACACTTTCTGCCTCTCATAGAATTGAGGCACTGTTGCTTAAGGGTAATATTCCATTAAGGGTATGTGGAGGAGATGAGCATTTATACGTTGTATGCGGTTTGCTGTGAAAAGCATTTTAGAAAAGATGAATGCATAACCTTAAGAGTTCTTATTAAAGCGAGAGTTTTGGCTTGGAAATGCCGCCTTAATAGAAACATTTCTTTAGAATCGAGAATATTAACAGCTTATAGTTGATTTACAAACATGGTTTTTATTTTTCAATTTTATTTATTTATTGCTTCCAACTTAATGCTTTTACATGCTTCTTTAAGTTTCTTTTTAGAAAAAGTAGTAAACCAATCTTTGTTTGTTAAAGTATGATTTTTATTGTTATTGAACAACAACAAAAAAAATATTTGTTTTATTAGAAGCTAAAATTTAAACACTAATTGAAATTGTTTCAGTTAGTATTCATTTAAAACAGTCCAAAACCGTGATATGCATAGATTTCTATGAAGGTTGAGTGATTTTTATTGGTAAGAAATGGATATTTTTCGTTGTCTATTCAACATAATCCAACGAAATATTTGCGTAGAAATCCACACATGTGACTGATGAAAAAACTTTTCTTATGCGTTCCAAAGATATAAATCTATGCCAACCCTTGATTTAGAGTAGTAGGAAGTTTTCATTCGGAAATTTGATCAGGCGTGCTTTTTGATTGAAGAATAATGAAACTTCGTGAATACTCTGGCAATCAGTTTCCTCCTTCGAAATGAAATTTTCACTCCAAAAGGTCTCAATTCATCGGATAATATTTAGAATTTTTTTCCCGTTACTTATTTAGAAATTTCCTTCGTGTTCCAATCGTCTTTTGACACCGATTTCTTGAAAAAAAATTTGTAAAATTGTGTTCTTTCATATCGCTGTGTAATCTTTCCTTTGTGTTTTATATTACGCTACTAATAAGATGTTTATCATCTAAATTAATAAATTCCCAAAACACTTAAAGAACCTCCTATTTTGGGGAGATTAGAATATCAATTAAAAACGATGATTAAGACAAAATATTAATACTAGGAGAGAGGATTTCCTCATTGCGTCAGCAACATCCGAACGTTGCTACTTTCGAAATTTGCATTATCAAAGGATGTTTTACGTATACATCGAACTATTGTGCAGGTGTAAAAAAAATTGTCCCAAAAAACAGAATAGATGGAATATAGACGGATTCATCCACCTCATATTTCGAAAATTCTGAAATCCTTCTTTACTTTCAGTACATTTATTTATGTGTATAAAATCTCTGCATTTCTCTTATGTTAGTGTAATCAAGGCCCCTTTCATCTCATGATTACCCAACGCATAAATATTTTATCTCGTTTCAAGTTTAAATGCTGAAAATCAGCCTAAGTGAACTTAAAATAATTAAATTCACTGCAAGTTTGTTACTGCCCCGTTTAATAGGGTTTTAAGTTTAAATGAAGTCCGCTTACAGTTTGAGATGCAAATTCTTAAATAACTGGAATTGATATTTCTAACCTTAACTGTCGATGAAAGTTAACTTAAAATCTTGAAAACGAGGCGATTGCTTCAAAGCATCAAGTTCTATATCTACACTTGGAATGCGTCTTGTACTTTGTGCACACATCCTAACTACTTGGAGCAATAAGAAATTTTTTGAGAGATATGCATGAATTTGCACTTCATTTTGAATTTCCCATCTCCTGAACACCTTTAAACCTTAACAGTATATTCCCTTGTTACGAAACGAGAACTTTCTGAATATAAGGAGTTGGTTATAGGAGATGTTCGCTTTTCCGTAATGCTCATGGCCTTGCTCTCTGCTACACGAATCGATTCCTCCGCTTCTGAAACGACGTCGGATGAAAGTTGTAAATTTATCTCTTGGGGCAAATACTGTACATTGTGATCGCCTTGTTGGAAGGAATAGCGCAATGAAGCTAAAGATATTGCTCGTTTCTTGAAACATTCGACTTTTTCGTCTGCTATTCAAAGACCAGAGAACGATCTGCTTAGCACTTCTTAGATGTATCATTAAATTATCGTTTTAGGATTCGAAAGCTCTGTAAAAGAAATTATTGTCTTATATTTTTTCCCTAATCATTGCCTTTTATCTGAAAGGCATTCTTTTGTCTAGAATGAAGCCGTTTCGATAATGTAATGGGATGCGAGATGGTTCCAAGTGTTTAATAATTTCTGTACTTATAATTCTGTATATATTTCATTTCCATCAATAACTCCATGACTTGCTCGATAAAAATACTTTGATTATGTTTATGGGTTTGTATTTATACATTTTATCCCTATGTTTATGGTTTTCTGTAGATAAATGACTGAAAAATGTTCAGGTTTGATCAAGTATATATATATAAATAGTTCTCGAACAGTGGTTAATTTCTGAGTGTAAACAGGATTTGAACGTTTGCATGTTTCTTAATTCTGTCGAAATTTGGGAAGTTCTGAAGAAATAACACTGATATGAATTGATGAGAGAGGCAATCTGAATTTGAACTATGTTTCGTTTCATAGGATACGGTTTCTTTTCTGATTTGCTTTTTCGTTTAAATCTTGGAAAAATAAACTATATTGGACTGGTATCATAGAATAAAGTTTCTTTCGAAATTATACAGTTTTTACTGTACTATGAAGCATAGCTTTGGTCAAAATAATCTGCATCGAATTGTTCATGCAGATCTTGTTCTTAAATTGGATAGTTTCAATCGCTGTTCAGTTTCGCTTTCTTTAATATTTATTTATATGATTATCCCTTAAACTGTTAGATAAGATCTTATTTTGTTGAGTAGTTAAATCATTATATTAAACAAAATTGCAACTTAAGTGGATAAATATAATATTACTGCAGAAAGAAAGCTTCTTTGTCAATAAGTGAGAAAGGAGACTTGTTATTACTGTAAGCAGTGTGAAGCTCTGTTGCTTGTGGGATCGTGCTTTATGTTGCATCTACTTAAGTTGATTTATAAATTTTAGCGTAACAAAAATCAACGGATATGGAAATTTTGTTTTCAGTTATATAAAATCTGTGGGTCTAAAAAATGGGTAACTAAAGTGTTGAATTTTTTTATCCTTTGGCATCACAAAAAATGAAGTTGCCATATTCGTTTTCAAATCAAGAATTACTAATTCCTTAATTACTTTCAATTAAAAAAATATTCTTACAAAAAGGAAGGTGAAGTAGAAGGGAGGCTTTAAAGAGAATGCTTTTGAAATTAACATGAGAAATACGTGGTTTTCAGTTTGAACCTGTTTTTATCTGATGAAGCCGTTCACCAGTTTTTACTTTGGCTCATGTAAAAAACTCTATTATCTTCCTTGGATATTTCGAAATGTATCTTAGTTCCCTAGCAATACTGAATTAAATTAGGAAGATAATCAATGCGCTGCGAACAAAGAGAGATTAAATTCAAAAGAACCGATTTTGATTCTGAAAACAGAAATATGGAAGACTTTCTGTGGCCTTAAATCATATCCTTTTTCCTGTCTGAAACGTTTACCGAACAGGAAAATCCATTAACTTGTCGAGAGTGACAATTGTCTTTTGATCCGGCGTTAATACGTTATTTAACCTCTGTAAACCCTCATAGTCAGCCCAGTTCTTGGGCGTTAATAGCTCCCCCGATTAGCATGCTAATTAATAATCGTTTCCCAAATGAGTCGTTACCGATTAATTACACCAGGACTTAGCGAATCGTGTGGATTGGAGAAACATTTTTCGTTTCTCTCTTGACGAAAAGAGTGGCAGAGTTCATTATGAAGGCAGTCGCAATGGCAGTGTCGGAAAGAAGCGTTATTTTTGCAATCTCGGGAAAAGTTCTCACTTTCGGAGTTGGTGGCACTCTCAGAATGTGGGAACTCTCAAGTGGGAATATGGCGTGAATGAAGAAATTAAGTTGCATGTTAGTGGTGTCGCTGGTGGGAATTCTTGGGCTTTTATTACTTGTCTGGGAATGGCGCGTGCTATTTATAATAGAATTTCTAAGGGGATCGTTTGTTCGAAAGAAACCTGCTTCTTTTTCGCTTTAGTTAAGCTCATCTCAAGTCGGGATAATGATGTAGCATCCCATTGTGGGACGTAAAATGTGAAATGCAGATTATACTCCAATGATGTCTCTCACTTTGCAATTTAAACCAAAAAGGTTGCTTCGGACGATTTTTTGATTCTCTTGATGTATTATTTTCCCCCTAACTGGAACTGAGAACAGATCTGTCGGTAGCTGTGTAATATCTTCAGACTTAGCTTGGAATTATTGAACTACGGATGTCGGATGAAAATTCCTGATTTTATGGATATAGAAATATACATATGTATATCGAAGGAGAGATATATAGAGAGATATATATCTTAGCAATTTTTTTTAAATGCAAAATTCTTTTCGAAGGCTATCCTGGGACAAATTAACCGATTTAAATTAAATTTTGATTCAAAAGTTTCTCGCTGACATTTTTTGAATAATTGCAGAAAGTTGTCTAAAAGTTTGTTTAGGAAATTTCTAATCCGGAAATTTATATAAAATTTTCTTTTGTACCTGGAATGATCGATGCTCACTCTCAACGATCGAGATTTTACCGTTGCATTTATTATTATTATTATTATTATTTTAAAGAAGCACACAGGGCTGAGAAGAATAAATTGTAAGTTTAGTCTATTCCAAGTTCACAAACCCTTCACATTTTACTTTACATGGTCATCCTGCTCTTCCGTTCACATTTTTGAAAGGTCTTGTTAAATTGCCAGTTGTTTAATAATTTTTTTATATTATTCGCAAAAAATGAATTGAAACCTCTGCATTAATTGAAGGTTATTAATAAGAAAATACTAAAAAGAACGTCAAGTTAAATTTTTCATTTATTATCAATATATGGGAGACTGGCGGAATATATGTGCATCTCGTATGAAAGTTTAAAGTCAAAAGAGATCGAAAAATCCTTGCGTTCTCTCAGATAGGGGATTAACATACAGATACGGTATCAAAGTGAATGGAATATTATCTATTTTTAGCAAATACGTAGGTGTTTTAGGGAAAAGTCTGTCGCCAACAAGACGTTTCTTTAGGCACGTGGAAGCGATTTAAGTATTATTTTAATAATATGCCAAAATGCGTGATTTAATACACCTCCAGCGCGATAAATAAAATGAAATTGGGAGTTTAAGAAAAGTGATTTTAAAATACATTAGTATTGTACTAAGATTTTAAAATATAATATTAGAATTTAAAGTAAAATAAAGTGAGATTATTACATATATATATATATGTAAGTACAAAATTCATTGCTAGAAATGTAAAACTCGTCTGTTGCATTCCTGATATTTTCTCCATTAAAGATGTCTAAAATAAATTTGGATAGATTTACATTTATTTTTATGCATAATTATCTTTTTTCATAAAATGTAATTACTATGAAATCATTGTGAAATAACTAATGTTTCTTTTTCTTATTATTCTATAGGTAAGTTTCATTGGAATTTTCAAAAGAATACTTGGATAATGGATAATGATTTTGCCCCGAATGATCGGTGAGAATTTCAAATCTTAGTATTTTTTTTTATAAAATTACACAATTAGGCCTGCTTAACCCGGAAGTGTTGTACGAAAAAGAAAGAGATAGTAACTCTTAGATTATGTATAGTATACATGTAACAAAAAAATTCTCAGTTTCTGTTAAATTTCGAAAGAAGTCGATTCTCACTCTATTTCTATGATAGCACTCTATTTCGTGTTGTAAAGAGGGTGTGGCGAAAAATGTCCTGGAATTCTGTACTCGGTAATACTGATATTCCATAAAACATGTTGTAAATGAATTGTTTACAGTAAAACGTTGATTAGCCGTCACTCGTTTAACCGCCAGTTTCTGTTAGACACAAACAGATATCTTTAAATATTTGTTTAAGTAATGTTAATTAAGTAAAGTTAATGTTGTAAAGTCTATTTTAAAGTAACGTTGGTTTATAATATTACAATCCATTTCTGTGCATTACTACTCTTATTTTAGAGTTTATATTGATCGTTTTGTAAACTTAAATACAATATGTATGTATTATTCACTTTTAAAGAATTTCATTTTCGTCCCAGGTCAGCAGTGAAACCACGTTACTGTACATATGTAGGTAATAATCTCACTTAATTTTACTTCAAATTCTAATATTGTATATTTTAAAATCTTAGTACAATATTAATGTATTCCAAAATCACTTTTCTTAAACTCCAGTTTCGTTTTATTTCCCGCGCTGGTGGTATATTAAATCTCACGTTTTGGCATATTTATTACTAAAAGAATATTTTAATCGCTTTCACGCGCTACGGAAAATATTAACGGCGTCTTGTTGGCGCCATACTTTTCCCTAAAACACTTACGTAATTTACTAAAAATAGCTATTATTCCCTTCACTTTGATCACGTGTCTATATGTTAATCCCTTATCTGAGAAAATGCAGGGATTTTCTGTTCGCTTTTGACTTGAAACTTTCATACGATCTGTACGTATATTCCTCCACTCTCATAATATATTATTATATATATGTCATATATAATATGTTGAATAATAAATAAAAATAGCTCTTTATTCAGCCTTTTAATGACTACAAGAACGAAAACATTTCACGTATTAAGAGATTTCTTTAATCCGTCACAGCCTTGGACGGTGACGGTTAATCGAAGTTTTACTGTATTAACCGTACATAAATAAATATCTTCAGGGAGTGTGAGTTTAGTTTCTAATAAAATTGACATTTTTCCTCCTTTTTTATCCCTGGAACATTTTAAAATTAAAGCTTTCTTTTTTATTAATTTTAAAAGGAACAAAATGCAAGAGTCATTGTGTTTTCTTGCAAAATAATTAGCGAGTGCAACTGAAATGTACTGCTCAGTGTAATGTAAAAAGAAAAAAACCGCTTGGAGCTTATTTCGTTTCTAAACGGATATAATCACATTTTAAAAAGGCTGTCAGGTATTAATTATAATAAAACTCGCACTTTAATTAGGAAGTTATTTTTTAATATCAATTTGAGGTTGAAAATCTAAATCGGCAAGTCTAAGGTCTTTCCCGAAACCTTTATAAATCTCTTTTTCGAAACAAACTCTTTTTAAGATCTTTAATTAACTTTCAGAGTGAGTATTCAAAAATAGATAATAGCCAAAGCGTATTTCGTGTGTCCTTCTCTCCCTGGAGATTATAGATACTACTTGGAAGATAATTAATTTCTTTTGAATTCCATTTTTTTCCATCCTTTCTTTTCTGAAAAGACAAAAATCATACCAGATCTCAAAAAAGTAAATACTAAAAACTTCGAAAATTGTATATAATCGAAATTACTTTATTTAAATAACTCTGGAGAGCATTTTTTCGTAATTCCTTGCCCTTTAATTGTCTAATTAAATATCAAATTCCTATTAACTCTCAGACAGTTTCTAATCCCGATTTTTGTCGATAAAGACCCTATCTCTTATTTAAGAGTCTTAAAAAATTCAACAACACTGTAACTGAAACCGCCAAAACAGTATCGCGATTATGTAGGACGTTCGAGTCGCAGCGGAAATTAGAAAACGGAAGTGTTTTTTTTTTCTTTTATCTCATAGGATTTCTTTCGAATTTTCTTTACTTCCGTGTCTTCGACGAAGTTTCTCTTTAAATATATTTTCTGTTGCAAAGAAATGTTTAATTTTCCACTTAGCTGATCCCAGACTCGATAAGAAAGCAAAGAAATTTGTGTAAAATTACGGTGGTCCTTTTCAGAATTATATTCTAATTTATGATATATCTCAATCAGTTTCTAGATCACAGCTGGGACTGGAGTTGTTAATTAAAATTTAGCCCACAGGGTAACGGTGGTTATAATTATAAAATGTTTCATTCAGCTTATTATGCTTAGTTATCATCATTGAAAAGTCATAATGGTGTGTTTTGGATGCTGTTATGAACTGTTACGATGGGTTAGTTTGTAACTGGAAACATGTTTATATGTACAATTCCATGCTTATGCAGTGAAATTTAATTGCCTGAAATTTAGTGATTTGGGTTTTGTTTTAACCTAAAGTAACTTTTTCTTTATCTTTTTATTACTTTCGTATAATGCGATGCATGTTTGAACTTAATAAATCCAAAATTGTGACACATAAAAAAATAAAGTGTATCTTATTAGCCGTGATGCTAAGAGTATCCTCAACATTTTTTTATCACAGATTTGTTCCAAAACCTAAAGGAAAGGGTGGAGGGGGATTTTTCCTTCCGTGTAGAATTGCAAACCGTTGTTGATAGACGCTTCGGTCAGTAAGGGAAATAATGACAATAATTCAGTAATAGACAACAAGTTAAATCTTTTACATATTGTTACAAACATGGAAAGTCGCTTCCCAGCAATGTGAGTCTTATGGTTGGGAAGAGAGTTTTACAGGGGCAAGTATGAGATGACGGGCAGCAGTGTGGACCCGCGACTTTGGCGATGAAATATGGGATCTCAAAGGTGCTAGAATCTTCTCGATATCTCTATTAGGAGAGGAGATACGCTGATGGGGAGACTATATAAGGAGAGCGCTTGGATGACGGAGGGAATGTTGATCGACTGGGATAGCCTTGGAGCGCGAACGTCTTTGGAGTTCTATCCGCTGTGCGAGCTAGTAAGCTGTTAGACGCCGAGCGGTATTGAGTAGTGTTGACCCATTGGAACGGCTTTAGAGTTTCGTCTGCAGTGCGAGCTAGGAGGATGGTGAGCTGAGCGCTATTGAAAGTGCTATTATTGTCGTTATTAGTGATTTGCTGATAGTTTGTGTTGCTAAATATCAAAGTGCTGAACTGTTATTACCTGTGAATTGTTTTCTGTTTACATTGCTAATCCGTTAAAGAACTATTGTTTCCTGTACCTGTGCTACGTGTTTTCCTACATATTTGTGAATAAACCTTCATTCTCCATTATCCTGAGTGTTGGACTGTTTACACCATACACCCACAGAAAGACTTTTGCAACAACATACTTAATACGTCGTTCATTTACAGATGTCGTCGAAAATAAATCAAGAACTTGTTGAAACAACTTAATTTTTATGTGTTCATATTCAGAAATACCAAATGATTGTATATTGCTTAGTTAATTTTAGAAACGCATTTTCTGACTGAGCGAATTAACAGTTATGAAGCCGTTGTAATGAAAAATGATTCGACATTTTTACAGAATTTGTACCATGTTTTAAGAATCCATGCGTCAAAGTCTGCTGTGCGAAGATTTTAAATAGACCATTTTCTGAGATCCGCATTAGACCAAGGTGTTTTACATTTTGCAATATAATTTCCAAGAGAAAAATTTTTTAACCGTGTAAGATCATTGCGGTCCTGAGTAGAGACAAAAGAAAACATAGGCATCATATGGATGTTACGAGATCATTTTGCATGATACTACAAAAGTATAAATTTGTTTCAGTATGCTAAGTCCTTATTCCTCTCCAGTCTGTAAATAAAATGATTAGCTTTTGAGTAGAATTTCTTACATTCTTATTTAATAATTGTTAATAATAAAAAAAATATTTTTTATCTTAGGGGTAAAAAAGTAAATGATAATATTACTCAGTAGCCGAGGAAAGAAAAAAGTTGTATTAAAATAATCCAGCCGTACGCAAAATAATATTTTCCGACTATAAAAGAAAAGAATGGAGATATTCTGAAAGAAGACATCTCTCACGGTTTCCTCTATCAAAATTCCACCACGGAAAATACCTACTAAATCCGAATTTCAAAATTCATTAAATGAAGTTATGAAAATGGCGCCGAATTTTTTTCCCCCGCCGGCCGTTAAAACCGCACTTTCCCCCTTCCGTGGTTATATATTTGTTGTCTAAGGTTTCCAGCTCGGCGCGAAACAACTTTATGCTTGGCCTAACGCTTCTGGAAAATGCCATCCGAGGGGGGTAAAAACGCAAAATAATTCCAAGAATTTAAAAGAAGGGAAAATCAATTCCTTCCTTGCCAGAACTCTTTCCCCCTCCCATATTAATTGAGAAGAGTTCTTATTTTTCTGTTTATTACTCTTGCCTCGCCCACACTGGACCATTGTGAAAATTTTCTTGAAGAATTCGAGAAAGTGGAATTTTAATTGGAGACCGGAAATCATCGAATAGCGGACTATTCTAAAAAGCGGAGAGGCCTTTTCCATTTACAATTCAATGAGTTGAGTTTTCGAATAAACAACTAGATGGTACAATGGGATTTCTTTTAAACTCGCCTAGCTTTTGTCGTTCTTTTTTAGAAATTGCGTTTAGGATTGTCAAGACCAGCTCAGAAAGTCTTGGGGAACCGCCGAACTGTGTTTTTGTCCATGAACTCTTCTGCACTCTAAACAGTAGTCATTAACGGTGGGGGACTGGGTTTAGGTTTTAACAGAGTGCATGTGTGGGGGAGTGTGGTTTGGAAAGTCTTTTATATTCAAGAAGAATACACTTGCTCTGATTTATTTCGGACTTGGCCTATTGGAATTTAAAATAAAATGATACAGCTTTTTCGGGAAAATATTTAAATAGACCGATTGAAAATAATAGACTACTTTGAAATATTTAAATAGGTTGGAACTAAACAACGAACTTTGATCAGATGAAAAGTAATACTTTGTGATTTATTTAATTGATATATTATAATTCATTAGGGTTGAAACTGCTTTTTGTGAGGAACTGAAGATTCTGTGAAGTGTTCTCTTATTTGAACAGGAGCATATTTATTTCGATTCGTGGAACTTAAATCGTATTGAAATTCGTAGTAAATAAAAGCTTTTCGTGAATAGAAGCTTTTAAAAAGATAAAATTTTATTATGGATTTGTTCAAAATAATAAATGATCAACTTGAGGTATACAAATAAGGGCGGAGTTTGAATATCGATATGTGCATCTAACGTTTGCAAAATCTTCTTTTCAATTACATATTCGGGAGTTTTGTTAAATTGATTTCCGTTTTAGGTAAAATATATGTATATATATATTTAAATTATGCTTAATTGTATTTAACTATAATTATGTAACTAAGCATTATTTAACAGTCTAAGACTTGGACTCATTAAACTAGATAAATTGTGTTCTAGGTTAATATATGAAAAGGAATAAAGTTAATTACCATCGCAAAGTTTTATGTTTGATTTTACAGTCAAATGATGCGAAGTTAATTTCATATCAAAACATTTTTACGTGAACTGTCATATTGATGTGTTGGTAATATGGAGATTATTCAGTATCTTCCACGCCATTTTATTAAATCATGTTTATGATTGTTTTTTCTAATTTGAATGTTTTATTAAAAGTACTCACTGAAGAGTGCTGGTTTTTTAAAATTATACAAATAAAGAA
The DNA here is from genome assembly GCA_013235015.1 of Araneus ventricosus. NCBI lineage: Eukaryota > Metazoa > Arthropoda > Arachnida > Araneae > Araneidae > Araneus > Araneus ventricosus. The sequence goes on from BGPR01000459.1 coordinate 196,427, forward strand.
GTTGTCAAAAATTCAAAATGCACTCACGAATTTTAAAATGTTTGCCAGTTTGTACCAAATCCATACGACATATTTACTCAATATGCCGCAAATATCTGGCATATACGGAAGGTTCAGAATTAAAGTGAACCGAGTCCATATTTTGCCGATTTTGCTCTAACTCTGTTATGGTAGTTTAATAGGCCATAGTTCAAATTCTATCCACCAGACAGCAAGAACAATTAGTAATCCATTGTTAATAATTTGGAGAGAGTCAACTTTGATATCTTCTCTCAGAAATGAATCTCGTGAAATTGGTTCACTTTAACTTTGAACCCTCCATAAATTCTAAGATGTCCCAAAATTCACGTAATTTGTATCGTATGAAGTATTTTAAATTTCAGGTTTGCTCCTGAAATCCTAAGTTTTTCTACCCAAACGCGCATTTATAGGTATTTTACACCATATCCTCTGCCATTGCAGTGAAACGTGGCGGATTAATTACCACCCACATTTAGGCTTCTATAAAACCAAACTCTAGAACAGCTCCACAAAACATTGTCGGAATAATTTACTAGCGGAAAGAAACAAAGGATTTGCATGTAGTGGAGCTTAACCCGCGTTATCCTCCTCTCCCTCGGGTATAATATCAGTGTAAACATCATAAAATGTTTTCAACTTTATTCTCCTTGCAAGGCCTTCTTGTCCCTCTGCTTCTTTTGACAACATCTCAAAACTGCTGCCATTAATGATATTCCATGTAAGTAAACAAGGACTCAAAGGAGATACAATGTTTCAAGATCCTTTCGGTGCCAGAATTTCCACCGTAAATAATTCTTGCGCCTTCCTTCTTGAAGTTGATCAAGGTCCAAGCAACCCACACACTCGTACAATATGGCATATTAAGTCTCCTGCAGGATGGTTGGCATAACCTTGTTTTTCGTTTACCCGAGAGACGACTGAAAGATCGTAAAATTGTCCCGAATCCTGGAGACGAATTGCAATTCTCCTGAAATGTCTCATAATATACGTCGTAGTGTGGGGATATTACCCAGAGATTGGATGCGGGCAGACAGACAGTCTGGAGCCCAGGGTCGCATGCCTTAAATAGATCCAATAGATTAGCTGCTCCTATAGATTGGCGGCATCATGAGCACATAAATTTCCCGACTTCATACGACTGTCTTTACTTAATTGAGTCTTTCTTTTTTGCGCTCTTTGTTATATCCCGGTTTGTTTAGAGAATAAAAGATATTAAGTCAGCGTTTTGACGGAGAATATTTAATAAACTAGGCTGTTTATTTTTCTCCAATCGGACATGGAATCTAAGCGCTTTTCCATGAATGTATTTTTAAATGGATTGGTCGGGAGTAAAATTAAATTTCACTGCACTGGAAAATGATTTAAATACGATGTCTGTTCCTTTCTGGAAATTAAGTTTTCAGTTTTTATTTGCATTGATTATTATTTCTGACAAAATGATTTATTTTTGTTATCTTTAAGGTGATTTACATTTCGGAAGCCACTTTTGTAATATTCTTAGATTATTAAGATAGTAAACAAATAAAATGGTTTCCTACGTAGTAGTCTGATTTGTGAAAAAATTGTAACATCGTGGTTTTACTCCTTTTTATCACATTTTCTCGTTAAATAATGCATTGCAAACTTCTGAAGCTTTATTATTTCTTATTAACTACGTAACATATAATTCCATATTAAAACTTGTAAATACTCTTTGGTAATACTGAAAAAAACTTACTTAAAGGCATAGTTAAAGGTACTTAAAGGCATAGCTGAAATGTCATTAAAAATTGTAGATTTAACATCATGACAAAAATTCTGTTGTAAGTTAGAGGTAGTCTTCCTAAAAAAGTAACTTCCAGATACTTCAATTCCTATAATATGTTACTGTAATGTCGTGATATATATTCAACAAGTGATAAAAAAAATAAAACTTTTATTTTTGTTATTCAATTGAACAACTGTAGTAACTACTTAATTCTCTGTAGCATTCTAAGTAATAGAATAAACAGATTAATTAAATCATAAAACTGGGAAGTAGAAATGATTTTTTAATCAAAAATATATGTGTCAGAACAAAATTGTAAAAGCATGAAGATCTGATAGAAATACTGTAAATAAATTTGAATTTTAATCTCAATTAAATATATTTTAATTTTTAATGAATGTTTGTAATTTACGGCATTTATTGTAACTTGATTTCTTTTATAGTATTGTTTTCAGCGACTTATGCTTTTGCGATTTTGTTTGCGTCCATTTCATTAAAACAAATTCTCCTTTTTATGCATTCTGAAAGCACGTTTTTATTTTAGTCGTAAATATATTTCATAATTTTGAATATTAAGGAATCTTGTAATCAGATGATCTCGAATTTACTACCAGAGGGCGCCACTTTGAAAAATCAAAATTTAGTTAATTATCAGTTAATCGATTAATTTAAGTTCTGAAAATATTTTTTTAAAAATTATATTCATCCCGAACACGCAACTGTACAAAATTTCAGAACTCTAGTATATCAAGAAATAATTAAAAATCGATTTAAAAATTCCACCTTTACAAACAAGTCAAATTAATTAAAAAGCCTGTTAAAAATTACTACAAATTTAGCTTTTTTTCATATTTTCGCGATGATCGTATTAGTTTTTTTGAAAAATCTGCATTTCAGTGTGATAGGTTCGACATTCGATTTGTACCCAAAGCTTTCATTTGCATTAAAAAATTACGTTAAACTAGCAGAATCGCTTTTGAGTTTTTTTATAGTTCTGTGATACACTTGTAGTTAACATTCTTTCCTAAAACCGTGAGTAAATGAATAAATTCTAAGAAAAGTTTCGATTATTTTCGCTCGAGGTTGCATTAATTAGTGATGCTAATGCAGCAATTTCCACGTGTGACAGTAGTAATGTCATTTATTATTTTTTTTTCATTCTTCATTCAAGTTGTTTGAACTAAGATATGCCGTTGAAACGTTCAAATATCCTGTTATATGTTTGATTTTTACGAAGCATATTGAAAACAAGCACCCTTAATACTTTGCACCTGAAATTGGTTACATATTTACTCTGGACTTTTTTTTTATTTAATTAGATATTCTAAAAGTTTTTCTTTCTTTCTAATAATGTGATTGGAGATGTAGAGTCAGTCGTATTTAACTCATTAACCTCGTTGTTAAATGCTTATCATAAAAAACAAATCGCAGTTTTTCACAACGTTAATCGCAGAATATTTTTTCAGTTTTTTAATAATTTAATTAATCTATTTATTCTATTACTTCAAATGTTACAGACTGTTAAGTACCTTCTGAATCAAAGGATTTCATTATTATTATTCATATTGTTGTAGTTTTATAAAATCGGCACGGGTTTGTGTGTACCATAAACACTTATTATGGAACCTGTTTTGCTCTGTTATTTAATTATTCTGGTTTTGTTTACTGGAGTTAATTATTCATTGATTTTTTCGTTCGGTTACTCGAATTATTTATTTTATTCATTGTAATGCAGCGATGTCCCCAAATGTCAAATTAAAAACTGAAAATTTCTGCACCCATTTTATTCGTGATGAACTGAGTTCTACTAGACATGCGTTGCCTTATTCGTGATCTTTCATTAAAGCTTTAGGGAGAAGCTTTAGAGAAAGCTGTCTTTCATTAAAGCTTGTATGAGGCCACGATAGCATAACATCCTGGTGTTTGACTCTTTATCCCGTCACGTAAAATTCACTTGATGAAAGAATATAAAAATATTGTAAAGTGTAATTTTTTAAAAAACAGATTTTGGAGAATTTTCCTTTTCAACTTCTACTACTCGCAGAACGCAGTCGCTCTATGTTTGCTGCCCGTTTTGTTTAGGCTCTTATTAGCAATATGTCAATATCAACATCTATATGGGAGAGTCCCGGTTTCTGTCTTTTTCACCCCTGACTTGATCCCCTCCCCCCGAAAAAAAGCGTTCCAGCTTGAAGTCTCGAAAATCCGTTCACTTCAGCTCTAGAAAAAGGAGTGGCGACTCTTGAATTGAAGACTGAAATTTCTGTCATTACGAATGAATCAATCTTTCGAATCTTGTATATTTAAATACTTGGACAAAACTCTGACTCGCATTCTGGCGTACCCTGCATTTTTTAGATGATTCAAATAGAATTATACTAGGGATAGCAGGAGGGATGTCTTTTTTCAAGGCATATTATTATTTTAGATCAAATTGAGGAGTTGCTCATTTTTAAGTTTCCTTTTTACATTGGACTGTTTGCCAGTAATGCACTCTGTATATTAAGCTAACGAAACTACAGTTTCTGATTAATCATTTAACATGCAGACTTTTGCATGCTTTGAAATATTAATTTGGTCATTTGCCTGTCCGTGATATTTATATTTTCACCGTATTCTCTTATTTTTATATTCATAAAAACGTGCATTCATCCCCTCCCGTTTTTTACCCTAAATATGCCACAAAAATTTTTTTTAACTTGTCTTTGAATTCTTTACGTTGATTGAAATCTAATTTTTAAAGTAATTACGAATTTTCCAGTTTGTAATTATAAAAGAAAGCTTAGTATCAGCACCTACAATGTAATTCGCGGCTAATTTTATAATGCATTTTTAGAGTAGGTTACAATAAAATTATTTATTCTTTGTTAAATCAAAAAATAACAATCTGTGAAAGTTATGCTGTATGACTGGATGCAATGCGTAGAAAGAGATTACCTCCCCTCCCCCTCTTGGCATCCTTATGAAATTTCGCGCATCTTCTGAATTTCCGTAATTTGTTCCAATATTTGCTGTTCTTTACAGAGCAGATTTTCCTTATCCAAAGCATGGCCAATCGCCCTTTATTTCGTTTAACTTCCGTAAAATCTCCAGCAAAACTAATTTATTCAAAAATCCTTTAAAAATGGGTTTTACTGCCACTGACGCATAGGGAAAACGGAGCACAGTTTTCCCTACCCTTTAGGGGAGACGTTGGGGAAAAGATTCCTGAAGAGGGAAAACGAGAAAGCGGTTTAATAGCGTGTAATTACGTGCTTTTTTATTTTTTTAATTCTTTTTCCGATGCAATTCAAATAGGAATCCCGTTTCACGCGGTATAGCAGAACGCACCGTTAAACGGAGCGTTTGCAGTGGGAAAAGACCCGCGCCGTAATTGGAAAAACGGGAGAAATTTAATTTTTAACGCACGAGGTATTCGAAACGTATCCTTGGAACGGAATTCGTGGAAAATCTCGAGAGACATTTTCTGCGAATTAAAGGAATTATCTCTCCGACGTAATTCGAAAAGCGAACGGATTAACACTTGAGGACTGTCTAATTCAGAGAATTTTCTTTTGAAATGGAAATCGAACGCACTTGTTCCTTTACGCCTAATGGAACGATAAGCGCTAAAAATGCAAAAGATGCCAACATTTTATTTGCTACACCTCCAGTCTTTTCCCAAGTTGCTTGTTATGTAATTGGAGGGTGAGAGGACTCACAGGTAGACGCTTTTCGAGTGAATTTATTTTCATTTTGAAGGAGGTGATGAGAATATACTCAAAAATAGCTTTTTTGTCTTTTAACCCGTCCGCGTACAGTGACAAAACAAAATGAAAATACTCAATGAACCAGTTGGCTATTAATATTATCCAAAAATTAAGGCTATATCGAATCGATTGAATATGATAATGCGGCTTAAAAATTAGAATGTTATAGTATTCACGTCCGCGAACGTGTTAATCCTTAAAGGCCCGATTTTTTAAATGTTTTTTGACTTTTATTTCTTGAATAAAACACGGGAAATATACTTTAAAAATCCTATTTTGTATTAAGTATGGTTTATGGCTAAAAAAAAAAGTTTGAACCCATCGACAAGACTGGGCTTTAACTGAAAAATAATCTCTCTGATGAAATACTATAATATCAAACACAGGTGATTTTTAAGAACTAATAATATGGACAAGGAATTTCCTTCAACATTGTAGAATAAAATATGGTATTGTCAAGCATGCAAACAAAGCTAAAAAATGCAGCCTCAAGTGAAAATCATCAATTTATTTTTATTTTTTTATTAGCACTCCGGTTGCCATCTATGTTTTGTAAATTGATTTAATAAGATTTTCAGTATGTTTTCTACTGGCATCAACAGACATTAGAGCTTCAATCTTATTCTCAAGAATTTTAGAGGCCAAAATTGGGTATGCTGCTTAAACGCAACACTGGGTCTTTAAGGGTTAAGAACACCACGCCATTTACAACCTAACATTCCCTGCCATAGCTCCGTAGCACCCACATCATTCTCATAAGAATGATGTAAAAGCAATGAAATTTATAATATGTGCTCAAGATATTCAACTAACCTATGAAAAATACTTGGAAATGTGTTATATTTGCTTTGTAACGTCTCACGGTTGCCATTCAAAAAGCCATTCATCATTAAATGATTTAAAAAAAGCTGTGAAGGTTTTAAAGTTGTGTTCATTTTTTTGAATGAATCTATAGTGAATACTAAAAATGGCTTTTTGTTGATTTATTTCATCGAACTATCTATTATGTAAGACGATTATCATCCAGATGCGTTACAAGAATATTTTAACCATGAAAGGCCAATTCACGAATACTTAAACGTTAATTTATTTAGTTAATCTGTTATCAGTACTTAGAAGTGATTTCTGTAACGCCTTACCATTACTTACTGTCCAAAACTACATTCATCTTGGAATAATATGAAAGCAATGAATTTCTTAGCATCGGTTCTTTTTATTTTGTTTTGATGAACTTTTAAAGTTGATCATATAACTTAATTCTTGGTGTTTGGGGATTGTAATGGTTATTTACTGCCGATGGAATCTTATATTTTAAGGCCCAAAAAGACGAGTCAAATATAAAAATTATTTGCTGCATAATTCGGTAGAATGAGGAAACTTCTAAAAAATATTCTGTTTTAGGACCTTCCACATAATTGTAATTTTTTATGTGGTTTGAATATAAGTATCTTATCTGCTCTTTTATGGACAGTTCAACCTCTTAATATTAAAAGTCACTTTCTCAGGCCAGTCTTGCACGGTGGACACGATGTGTCAGTCCCAAAGTTAGAATTGGGCTTACTGGAATTGGCATGGTCTATGTAAGTCTGTACCAAGGTTCCTTCAGTGTCCTTACTTTTTCCGGCCTCTGAATTCTTTTAACAAAGGCTGGAAGAAAATAACCGTTCAACTCCTTTCAGTAAAAAATTTTTCTCGTATTTCTTTTCCATCGAAAGTAAATACATATAAAAAGAGTCTAGTCAAGAGACTCATTTCCCCTTTTCTCCTTTTGTTTAATGCCCTGTCCGGCGACTTACGGTTGGGCGGACGGGATGACTTCATCTAATCCGGAAAGAGATTCCGCTCATGATCAAAAGAATAATCTATATATAATTTTATTGCCCATCACCCCGGGTAATATGTTGTCGCGAGGAATAAAAGAAGATGGACGTTCTCCTCAATGGTGGCTTTTATTAAACGCATGTGTCCACTGCTCAAAAGACTTCGCAATGAGGATGGTAGCTGTCGACACTTTAAGAGGCTGATACATGGCTTGAATCACCTTTCAGAAATGGCCCGGAGAAATATTCGTTTAACGGAGGATTACTTTCGACTGGAAAACGGAAGACTTTTTAGAGTTCTGCGACTAAATGTTTCAAGATTTTCTTTTCTGAAAGGTTAATGATTTTAATTTTTGCAAATTGACGCGGAGTGAAACGCATAAGATTGTGAAAATGTTAAATGGCAAAAGAAAATATGTAATCATCATTTTTGCTTTGTAAGCACTTTCTTTCTGATGCATTCATTTACCAATTAAATGCATGATTCACTTATTACAATTTATATTCAATCTCGGAAAAAGACAATCGATAACTAAATATGCTATCTGTAGAATAATTATATATCATGGCAGCAAATGTATTCCATACCTGTATTATTATAATTCCTAATTGTTTTGAAGATCATTTTCGGGATATAAATATCGGATAATTCGCGAAAGACGAGTTTATCCATATCCAATCAACAAAAGCGTTGAAATCGTGGCGCTTAAGCACCTGATGTTTTTATCGTATCACGCAAATATTGCTTATTTGTGGTTGTCAAATTTTTATGTTTTCTGAAACGAATTTACATGATAATTGCGCATCCTGTCATCTTTCTTTTTTTTATACCAGAAAATCAAATCCAAAAGGTAACGCTTCCACGAGATTTAACTTTCCAAGAAAAAGGCAAAAAACTGTTAATTATTTTGTTTTAATGTAAAGAAATTCTGATCACTTGTACTTTTGTCACTTTTTTCCCATATAAACTAAATTTATATTTTTGTATCTTTTAGAATTTTAGCAATATATATTGGCTAATTTGCAAAACACTCGGGATTTCGAGATTGGCAGTATTTCTACACATTATCTAAAGCTGAAACGTGTCTTTACATCGAATATTTTTGAAACTTAACGCACACACTTTATAAACTCCGTGGCAACTATAAGGAAGGAAAAAAAAAATTTTTTTTTCTTGATGAAGACAATTGGGTATTGAACATTCTTTGCGCATTGTTGAAGAATAAATTTTCCAATAAAACACTTTTTATGCAGAAATTTAAATTTGCAGTTTTAGAAAAATAAGAATCGTACGATTTCGTGATTCAAGTTTACAGCATAGTAAGAAAGATTTACATTGACCTTGGAAAGCTTTAAAATGCCAGTTTTATTTTTAAATCTATTTTTAAAATTCTTGGTATTTAACTTGGTAATCTCCAATTGCTTACTAAATTAGTTTACTCATTTTACTTGAAAAGCTTTAATGCAATCAGTAATTATGCACGTGCAAAATACACTTTGAAATACATGCTAAAGTATTTATTACCTTTAATGTCTGTAATTCCGATTTATAGTATTATAGCTTCTGGATAAACTTATAAATATAACTTCTTAATGGAAGTTAAGTTATTGCTCCGATCTTTATTAATAACATTTAGCTTTTGGAGAATTCCAATGGGAATTCCTTTATTTAAAAACTAATTTTCTTTCGTATTTCGCGGTTACTTCAGTGACTTTAAATAGCTCAATGGCTGCTTCAGTTGAATAATAAATGCCAAATACCGATTCTTAGAGATGCTCGTGTGCTAGCCAAATACAACTTAAACTATTTTCGCTCCTTAGGCGAACTTGAGTGCCGACAAACTTTTAAAACCTTTCGATAAATTTGAAAACTTTCAGTTTACTCACAGGCCGATAGAGATCACTTTGAAGTCGCTAAAAGCATCCCGGATGGCTTGTTTCCCTTAAATTAATCCACCTCATTAGATGGAATAATGGAGATTCTACAATATCATCAAACTCTAAAACCTTCGAATAAATTCTCCAACTTAAAGCATTTCTTCAGCAATTAATGAGCACTTAGAAGTTACTCCTACTTGCCAAAGAGCAGTTAAATAATTTGTGCCATTTCTTATCTGCAGAACAAACCCTAGCCATTCCGTCTCCAATGTAAGGAGGCTATCTTCGTGTGGTGAATGTTAGCCATTCACAGAATGAGGAAAGCGTTGTAACGAGGATTGTAGCTGAGTATAATGACGGCAAGTAGAAACGAGGCCATTACCGTATAAAATCACTGCCCCGCTTTAGGGGGATAGAGAAGGCTGGCCGTATAATAAAATGAATGCCATGGATAAGAAAGCAATAATACTTAAAAGTGTGAAACACAAATGTTGAGGTATTAGCTCTCTCTAGCTGAAACAGATCCAAAATTTGTTAGGATTCCCGAATTATTATGAAGACAGTGTATTTGCATTGATCATTTATTTGTACATTCAGAGATTGAGGCTTATTTCTCGGTTTTATCCTTTGAGCCAGTTGCTGAAGACGGAGTGTCTGCTCAGCTGATTTATTCTGATGACCAGAACGCTTAAATCTCATTGTGGCTAGCGAAATGTATTATCCTCATTTTCCGGACTATAGTTTATGTGTAACGAGGTTTATGGCAATCTTTATTGAATTTCTAGTAAGTGTAGCGGTATTGCATCTAGGAGTTACAGATTCTTTATATCTTTAGGCTACGAGAATATTCGTTTTTATTATTCTGCTTATTTTTAATACTAATGTTACCAGTTCCTAAGGATTTTCTTTAGTCTCTAAAGTTTTACCGCAAGTCTCCATAACGAAAATTATTAAAGTTAAAGCTGAGCATTTTTAGCACACCTCTTGATCACTCTTTTTTCCGAAAAAAGTTTTGCAGAATTCTTATGTATTTTATAAGAAGACAAATTAATAAAATGTTCTGTTGATGATTATTCTGTGCTGTTATTTTTTCGGCAAATTTTAATGGTAACATTCAAATTAAAATATTGCTCGTATCCTTTTAGGTCATATTTCGAGGATCGGTACAGTAAGCGCTTGTAAAGTACAGGCATATTTGCCTCAAACTTTTCAGGTTATCTGAAGCCATATTTTGACAGTTTTGTTAATTGAAATTGCGATTTCATTTTTAAAATAATTGAGACTATTTCCTTATACCATGCTTTAAATCCACGTTCACAATTTCTGTTTCCCATGCAATAAATGTTTATCATTAATTCTATTCAATAACTGCTTAAGTTGACAGTATGTAAAAAGAAAGCTACGAGTCACCGGTAGCTAACGCAAAAGCTGATTCTTCACGTCTAAGTCTAGATAAAGTGCTCCATAAATTAACAGCTTTTCTTTTAAATATAAAAATTTATAGCGCAGAATATCACTCTTCCTTGCATTTGATGCAATTTTGTCTTTTTGAAATTAAGTTTGAATAATTTAATCCTTAATTAATGAAATAATGTACTGTGTGCATTTTTACTTTTAATAAAAGATTTAACTAAGCAACAACGGTTTTTGTTTTTTAGTTAATTTTACTTAATAATTGGAATTTAAAGTTTATTTTTAAGGAAAAATAACTTCTTGTGTAGAATTAAAACTAAATTCTGATATTACCATTTAGCTGAGCGTAATGATACGCCTCTTAGTTATGTCCGTACTGTCAACTTGAGTTGTCACTGACTATAATTTTTGCGTGAAAGAAAGCTTGAGAAATCATTGTCAAAACCCTTGTCTATTTCTACTGAAAACGGGTGCATTTATCCGTAGATTAAGCCTTGTTCCTCAAATCCTTTGCATGTGCCAATTGTTGAGAGCGTTGTGCCTATTAAGCTGATTTATTTTGATCGACCGAGCATTTAAGTCTCATTGTGGGTAATGAATTGCATCGTCCCCTTCAAGATTGTGGTTTATATTTATTTAGAATTGTTAGCTGTCTTAACGAACTTCTTGCGGTTTCAACAGCCCCTCCTTGGGTTTATTTATGTGTGTTGATGTATAGCTATTGTTTGTTTAGCTGCCGAAATTGCATTGTTGGGATCACGAAAATTTGTCTTGACATAATAAAACTAAAACTGGAATTGGTTTCTGCGAAGTTTGTAGGCGTTTCATTCTTTGAATGACTGTATACTGTTTAAAACTGTTTCAAATCTCTTGGTACATAGTATGTTACCAGTTCTGTATTTTAGCCATTTGCTCGACGGTATATCTTTTATCCCGTCATAATCTTGTACTACAAAAGGCAGTTTTCAGCATAATGTACTGCACTCGAAGTCTTGTACTTCTGATATCTGTTTCTAGCCAAATGTACTGTGCTTGAGAATTGTGTATTTCTCTCGATTTGTGGCCTAATGTGCTGTACTTGAAATAGTTAAGAACCTTGATTATTACTTTTCTCTTGGTTTCAAAAGAAGAGACACATAAATTGTTGAAGAGATTGAAATACTTCCAATTGTATCTCATTTATATAGGAACATTTTTTTTTCTGTTAAACTTTCGGGGAAAACCCGAAACATTTTTTTTCACCCACATATTTTAACATGAATAGATGAAATTGAAGTTTTAAAGCAAGTAGTTCAATGTAAAAAAAATATTTGAAAAGTTGAGAAATATGTTATAGGAATATGAAGTTGATATATATATATATATATCAAATTTTTCAACTCGCTATCATATTTTGATTAATTCCCCTAATCCATTTATTTAATGTCGTCAAATATTTTTTATATCTGTAATGCTGTACCAAAATGAGCAAGAAAGTGAAAACGATGATTTTTCGATGCGTGTTAAATCTGTCATCGAGAGTTAAATTTCCTAACATTAGTGTGGCATGAGAGTTTGGAGAGTGGAGTGCTAACTCGTGTATCAGAATCCTTTGTCAATTAACCATAATTCAGAGATAGAAATTACGTCTCAAATAGCCGTCATGCAGCTTCAAAATGGATATTAATCACGCAGCTCAGTCGTTCTTCACCCTTAGAATCAAATCTATAATATTTTAGTAGACTTTTGCGCTGTCTACAATTGGGTATCTTGAGAATGATACACTCACACACGCGCACATCCTTCTGGAGACTTACCTTTAGGTTACATTATTAATAACTGCGCTTTAATAATATGCTTGTCTCTCAGAATATATTACAGCTCTGACACCTGACCAGAAAAAATGTTTTAACTCGGTTCACCAATAAAAACGGAGGCTGTCGCGATTCTGAGTATTTACCAACTTTACCTTTCCTTCATAATTAATCGAGAGACGAAAAGTAATAATCATTTTCGCCGGTGGTTGTCCAAAGTAAAAGAGGAGAGAAAGATAACGGTTGCTGTGAGTCGTTAATTTAGAGGAAAGTAATGAACTCAATTCTGTGAGACGCGCCTAAAGCTTTCACATCGACTTTCCACTTTGGCGATTAGACGCAAGTCGAGATGAAATCTAAATATTACAAGTTCGCTCATCACATAAGGAGTAGAGTACGTGATAAACTGCAACAGCCAACTTCCGTTTTCAACCCTCAAGGTATGCCTTTTCCAGGTTTGAAAGCAGAATAAATTCCAACCTTAGATTCATTGTAAATTATAATGAGGTGTAAGAGAATAATAAATTGCTTCAAACGAATTGCTATTTGAATTTGTTTGAGCAATGGCTCTGCTCATAGTATTAAATTCGGTGAATAAGATAGTCTCCAACGAATGCTAATTGCCGGGCAATTTATCTACATGCAAATCATATAGCGGTAAACAAAAGGATTAAAATCATAATTCACATCTTCAGTCAGGGGGTAGGATTAGTATTGATACTACACTATCTTTCTAGAAGTTTGATTGTGAAATATTTTAGATTTGAAACGTGAGCTTTGCATTTTCTTTTGAGTAAACGCAACAATTAGTCATATTTGCATATAGAATAGGTATGGTATTTTTCATTCTAAAACTAGCCATCTTCGATGATAAGATTGGTTGCTTAAACAGTTCATCTTGGGATTGAATCTAATAATGTTCAAAATTTGCATTGCGAAATAAGTTCTATACTGTGTTATTGAATTTATTCAGTTGTTAGCAGATTAGTTTTTTTGGTCTTAACCTTGTATTTGAGTTGAAAGAAAGATTGAAAGGTCCAACTTTTCCAACCCGTTTTCCTCATCCATGGTCGGTATATAAGTAGCCATCGCAGATAATCTCGAGCATCTTATTTGATTATTTCAGCTGAGCAAAGAAGTAATCGGCGTTGCTGCTGAACAAAAGCAATCATTACTTTTAACGATTAATCCACCTTTTAAGAATATTAGTGAATATAAATTAAACAAAATTTTATTCAAAAGTTTTCCTCAAAATTCGAAGAGATAGGATACAATGTGGATACATATCAATGTTGGTGGTTTTTGGTAAAAATATTGCGTTTTATTTTTTAAAATGTTATCTTTTTGTTTTCTAATAATTCGTCGTTTTTCTAAATTCGATGACTTTTTATCCAATATGCAATATTACTCCTTAATTAAATGCTTAACCACTATTCGATGTATATCCGTATGTATACATAAAATATCTTTGAATGAGAATTATGTATGACTTCACGTAGATTTTCAATTTTAGCTGAAGAGCAGCGATACAATAAACTGAAAACAAGTCTGTTTCCTTGAGCGTTTGCCACATTGTCTCGAATTAAATTTCAATGGACTTGTCACAGAGATGCTCTCCGAGATCCATTCTTCGCGAAACAACCTCTGAATAAAAACGAATCGACGATAGAATACAAATAAGAGAAGAGAAACCATACCAAAGCTCTGACATTTCTCTTCTTCCCCTTTTCTTTGTTTCGTTTTAGTTTTTACCATTGCGACTCCGTGCAAATTAAATTTCATTTAATGTGTCGCAACCATCTGGGATCGAATTCATTTTCTAAAGCTTTTATGTAACTTATTTGTACGCGGACAGAGCGTTCAAACATGACGCAATCCAATAATAAAAAGGAAGAAGCCAGCGTATGGATGCACTGCAATATTTACCGTGTTTATGTGAGATGCAGGAGACACTTTTCTAACTGGGCAGCCTTTGGGCGAACAGACCCAAAGAACATTCTATTAATATTCTCTATTCGTCCTATAAAAGGTTTCTACCTTAACAAGATGTGTCGTCGCAGCTGGCGTGTCTAATAAGGCCTTTTATTTCTTTCATTTTACTTTTTTGCGTAATTGAGTAAGTACGACATCAATTGTCCCGGGCATTATAGGACTGAGACTTCTTTAATATGCAGTACGGGGTTGAAAAGTGGTCCGTGCTTCGTGTCATTTGTTCGAGATAGCAGCGCACGACGGACACGAGCACCATTGCTGATGAAAAGAGGAAGTTTACACGGTTGGCAGGACTTCCGAAGATGTCTTCCGCTCGTGTCGTATGCACTAGGGACTATTTGTTCACGACATGTAGGGATCGTCATTAAAGTAGTGCATTTAATACAATAATGTGCATTTTGAATTCGTTTAAGATATAAAAAAGTACGCGGAAGCACACACACACATTATTTAAATGGTTCCAATATACTGAAATAATGTTTGGCGCATCTGATAAATGATAACACTTTTGAAAAGTCGACCTAATTTCTTCGAATATTCCATTTAAAGACCCAAATTTGGGTCTACACCTATGTCCTAAAAAACCTGGAAGAATCCAAAGTGAACACGGTTAACAACAGTGGCGGCGAGCGGGGGGCGCCCTCTACTTTTTGCTGGAAAAATTGAATTTTTATTTTATTTTAGCTGCCTAAAACTAGGAATTATTAAAAATCAATATTGTCCGGGAAAGTTAGCTAAGTTTGCAGCTAAATTTTAAATTTTGTTGTCTACCTCTATACTCACGGGTACTTTTAGTTGTCTTTAAATTTTTTACCCACCCCCTACTTTTTCAACCCATACGCCGCCACTGGTTAACAATAATAACATAACAATTTTGCTGGATATTTTTACAATCCTGCAATGCAATAATAACATTCTGACGAAAGTAATTTTAATCCTGCGCTGTAGTGTTCCATTCACTGTTCATTGAATGAATATTGTTATCCTTAGACTTTATATAATGACTTATCGTAGATTAATTAATAATGTCAAGTTGCACACTCAAGGATTGGAAACGAATTCGCTTCAGGTGCGTCAGAAAAACTCGGGCCTTTACGTGATAGGGAGTTTTATAAGAGAAAACTAGTAGAGAGATAGATGTGAGTACTATTCCAATCCTATGAGAATTCTGTATTCTTTCTTGGTTTCTTTCCCCTTCCCCATTCGCTAACACTTGAAAAGCCGCCCAGCAGATCTTTCCACCAAAGATAGCACAAATATCTTCAACTGTTTAGTCCATGGATAGAAACTGTTTATCAGGGTTTTCCTTTGAAAGAATTTCCAGTGTACCTCTGCAATCAGGTTATTTATCAATCACGTCCCCCTAAACACGCAGGACAGGGTCATCAAGGTTCACCTAACCCCCTGTGACGGTGCCCTGAGGGCAAATGCATATTTTGTACTCCGGGGGACTATAGAATAAATACTAATTTCTAGATGGTCGCAAAATGAAATGCCCTTTTGTTTCGTTTATATTATTACACACACAAAAATATTGCTCGATCTATGATGAATCTGTTTCTATATGAGAATGATCAAGCCGAACACTTTTGAAAAGTCGAGGAAAGTTTCTTCGTTGATTTAAGTTATTTAGGAATACTCTTTATCGAAATTTTAAGCATAATCTATTTTATCATGTTTATATTTACCAAATTATATTTTCAAATATGTGATTTAGTATGTCGCTGCATAATTTATTTTTATTTATTAAGCGTAATATTGACTACCTTTATTTCACTGCATTGTGGACTTTAATGCTAATGAAAATATGTTATTATGGCATGTATATTTGGTTCCGGAAATAAATATCTCTTTGACATTATATAAATATATTGCTTTGAAATTTCGTAACTAAATTTTGTTACGAAAATAGCGTTAATTTATTTAGTTAAAGTGAACTCGTATGACAGAGGAGGAGAAGTTTATTATTTAACCTTTCATTTCCTTTATTTCCATGTGTTTTATTAAGTCAGTTTGAATAAAATAGTAATTTTTTATCAATAATTCAGTCCTAAAATATTGAATGTTTTCAAGGCTTAATTTCCTGAATACTCCTTACAATATCATTTATTAAATTTGTTTTTTGAGCATTTATATTAGTAGCTCAATGATTTTTTTAAATGAAATCTGACTATAATTAAATCCCAAACTGCTGAAGGTATAAAATAGTAAACAGATCATTTTTCAAAAGTCTGCTTTAACTTCCTCTGCTCCATTTTTATCAATGCTATTTTATTGCAATAATCATACTTTATATTGTAAAAGTATGGACACTTTTATTGACTTAAACTTGACACAGAATCTGAAGCATATTTAATTCCGAGCTTGCTCATTATTCTTGCAAAATAAAAGATATTATTACCATTATTTCTTGAACATTCAACCTTCATCTATATTTACACTTAATTTATCGTTCAGTGTACACATATTGTATCTAATTTCAAAAGTCTGTGCTATTCTTTCTTAATTTTTTATGAGCTCATGACGCTTTATTAGTTCATTTTTGCCAGGTAGCAGGCTAAGATTCAGGGACATATTTAAGGCATCCCTCCCTTTTCGTAAAATCATTTGAAAATAAAAAAATTGTATTTTACGGATGTTTTTTCTTTGTTTTTTCCTTTGCCATATTAAGATTTTTAATCTACGAACTATAATTGAATTATAAAATATAGTGACATTGAAAGCAACAGATGACTGCTTAAATTCTATTCTGGCATGAGTGGGAATGCTTGATTTTAACCTTTATTTGCACCCTTTTCATTTCCAATAAAGCTCTGAAGAATGGCTTTCTGAATTTGAGAAGTTAAGTGACCGTAGCAAAAGAGGCACCTTCTGAATCTTAAAACCACTATCCATTGTTAGCCATGACGCCATATTTTGCTTATAGAACAAAATGGCTTTACTCGCCGTCGTGTCTAGAATTGAAGTAAAATGCATATTCACAAGCATTACCTCCGAAATACCAGATATTTCTGCATTTTTAACTTGCCCATTTGGACACGTTTTTTTAAATACACGCCACTCTTCTTTATCATCTACTGAAAGCCAACATCGTGTTCAGCAATTACAATGGAATAAATTTTTCAGTATTCCTCGTAATTAATTTCCTCGATGCGCGTGCTTCGTATCATTTATCCGAGTCAGCAGTGACCGAGCAAAAGAGAGGAAGACTTCACGGTCTGCAGAACTCAGAATAGGAACTTCCGAAGATGTATATGTCTTCCGTCCTGGGTGGATACTGAGGGACTATTTGTTCACAACATTAGACATCTGCTATTCAGCATTAAGGCTCTGCTTTTAGAAATGGGATTCAAGATTTGTCTTCTAATGGATATAAAATTGGATGCCTTGGAAAATGATGTGCGAGTGCGTGAAGAACATATCCTTTATGTCTTCTAAAATGCAGTTTGTATTCATATAACATTTTTAAAAGATATGTATGATACCGGAATATAATTTTTACGTGAAAAATGCGTCTGCCTAGTATCGGAGGGCTGGGGGTCTTGAAAAATTGGGGTCATTGTCCCGTTCTGAACTGTACATAGCCTATGCGATTGGGTCGAGATAGTTTTGAATCGTGGTCAAATGGGGTGGCTCTGATAATCAGAAATAGATAAGTAATTAACGGGTGTTTGGCGGAGTATGGCCTTATCAGACCCTTGTGCCATAAAAGCCAACGAAAGAACCAATAACTTAATAAGATTTCTGCATCATACAAACGTGACGCCATTTCAGCTACCAAAAATTTAACTTATTCCAGTCCAGTTTATCTTCATTGAAGGGACTAAACATCATTTTATCATTCCGTAAATGTCATTTAATAAAATCGCTTTTGTCTGAGAGCTTTAAGGCATTGACGACTCGGGTTGTGAGATTTTTTTTTATTAATTAAATGTATATTCATTACCTATTTAATTCATTTTGAGAATCTGCCTGTTTATGTTTCATGATGTCGTCTAACATTCAGGTTTTATAAAATTAAGAGCATTTATCTTTAATTCAGATTTAGGCAACTTTGAAAATTTGCATATCTATGAAAAGGTGTGAATTTCTGAATGTGACAGCGTGGCGAATCTGCATGTTTACAAAATTTAGAAATTCGATCTGAATTTAGGTATGAAGTTTAGGTTTGAAAGTGCCCTACGTGCTGATATTTTGATATTGGCAGTTAATTTAATTACCTTGAGACATTTTACAGTATGCTAATTTGAAAAATATATTCGTTTGGGACATCAAGCATTTAAAGGTGGAGTTAAATGTTTATTGCTACCGACTGGAAAAAGTAAAATGCACAGTTCGTTGAAAAATCAGAAACGAAACCATTTCAATTATCGATTGACGCTAATTTTTTTTAAAAAAATATGTATGTAAATTTAATATCTTGTATACTGGAAAATGAAAATGTATTGTAGCAGACACTATATAGCAGCAGACTGCTTATATATGCAGTTAAAAATCTTAATGTTCTATTTATTAAATTTCATCAAGCTATACAATCACCGGATAAGTTATTTTTATTTAAGAATAGAAATGGCCATACCAACATGACATTTGACTATGCTACCGCTTTCGTTGGCTACATTTAATATGTATAATCTTAATATTTTACCTCTTGTAAATTTCTCCCCAAGTGCTTTCCCTCATATTTTTAAGCCTTGAATCTCGCTATGATTCATCCTAAATTGAGTGTATTTTTGAATACATAATATTCCTCTATTTTCCATTTTGGGGTTGGTGTTTCAGCCATTATATCAGCAGGGGATGTATTAGATTTTCCGTACTTTTCTACTTAAAACCATAAAGGAACCCCTGGAATCCACCCTGCCATGATGCATTTCACTTTAATGGGGTCCCCAGCCATTCATTGGCGATGCTTTCAGCCTCTTGTATGGTAGTAAATTGATCCTTTCTAATGTTTTAGTTTTGCTTCAGCTAAGCTTTTCTATTGTGAAGGTTATATACCATGGGTAGATTTGAAAGCCTCATTTCCGCTATATAAAGTACTCCGTTTTGTCGCGTCGTGTTTCAGTTGACTTTTGGTATCGTTGGATAATGAATTCAGTTTCCTCTCGTCCATTTTCTTTCTTACTCTAAATAGGTCACTTAAATTCTTTGAATTCCGAGGGCTCTTTATTGTATTTTCACGAATGGCGGGATTCTTTGGATTGAGATAAGACAGAATCGTAAACAGGATTAAATAAGGTCATAAAAATTTGAGACGAATTTTTCGGAAAGAAAACTGATAAAATATTAGATGTATTAATGGGTGTACATCTATTGATTGTATATTTAGTGTAAAATCAATGCCAGTCTCCAATTAAGTCCAACACAAAGAATGAAAAATTTTCTGGGGTCTAAAAAGGGGTGTAGAAACTAAATTTAATTGCGATCATTTATAAACATTGTTTTTTCCCAAATGCCAGATGGCCGCACGTGCGTCTTACATGTCGAAGTTTTTTTTCTCTTTATGTGCTGGTTTGGTATATAAACTTGTACATATAAATGCAAAAATGGATATTTATATTTCTATGACTTAAGAAAAAGTGAAACACAGAGATCAATACTACGGACACTTAATTTCGAAATGCCCTCTGAAGTAAGAAATTTAATGAGAGAACTTTAAAATAAAATGGTTTTTGCAATCTTTATTTATTTAAGTTGGTAAAAAACACATTACGAAAAATAATCAGTTGAAAAGCTATTTTTAATATTATATAGTATAAAGATATATACTGTGAAGGGGTTACTTGTACAGATATTAAAACTGTCTGGTTGTTATAAGCACTTCTCTTAGTAAGGAGAAAAAATTTTTAACACATAATAGAAGTTAATTTCCGATTGAAATGGAATGGAGTTTTTCTGAATCTGTTTTACCATTTTTATTAAAGTAGCAATTTATGTATAAATCGAACTAGTAATTCGTTGTCCTCTACAAATTCGTTTAATGAATTCACTGTTAAAGGAAGCTCTTAGGTTGATCCTGTTTTTGTTAATATTCGTTCACCAAACCCTCCATTTCCAGAG
>BGPR01000459.1:216912-267446 GCA_013235015.1 Araneus ventricosus
AATACAATTAAATGGGACATTTTTACCACCGATATCCAATCGCATCTTTTTAGTTGCCACATTATTGCGCCCTTCAAATTCAGCTAATGGGAAATTCACGCTTTTTTTTATAGTGGAGGGCACTGGGTGGGTTCTGTTTTTCTGAACATTCGTCCCTCAACGCCCCTCCCCATGTGCAAGAGGGCGAGGGAAATTCTTGTGTGTTCCACATGCGATGTCAAAAGGACAGTCGATTTATGGACTTGCGTGGCAATAGCAATATATCTTTCCTATCAGTGCAGCAACTTAGGCAGGATTTCGGAAATGGGAGAGAAAAACAACTAAACGAACTATTTTTCTACAGGTATCTAATCGCTTTTGACATGTGCATGGCTTCTGAATTTGTTGGCTTCGTGATGTTTTTCAGGGAGGCTTGAGAAAAGAAAGAGAAAAAAAAAATACATGAAATTTTTACTTATCTCGTTTGATAAATGTCATCCCTGAGCACATAATGATTATGGTATAATCGGGCTAGCGACTTATATGGCTTAGTTAACATTTTTTATAAATGAGGAATTTTGACATAAGGGCTTGGTTAAGTCGAAGATGGATTTTGCTTTGTGTTGCTGTTTATTGCTTAGTTGATTTCAAATCCTTAAAGATTTTCTTTTTATTTGAACCGCATAGCAGAAAATTGGATTCAATTTGCATTTCATGGGCCCATAGCAAAGTTTCATGCGTTTACACCGAAAGAAATAAATGGAAACCAACTTCAGAACCCTTAACTTCCTACTTGTCATCTGCTTCCCTTGCTTTAATGGGACCGAGCATTTTCCAAGATTAAAATATTCTGTCGCGCTAAGGACGAGCTTGCTATTAAATTTTGTGGCAGGAATCCTGGAGAAAAATCTCTGTATAAAAGCAAGGGTACTTGAATTTCATTTTTTTTAAAAAAGCACCTTTAACAATAATATATATCAGATACGTTATCTAAGAAATGGTATTTTGAAATTAATTTCTAAAATAAGAAGAAGCATTAGTAATTAATGATTTGCTGAAGTTTCTATTTGCTTAATGTGCTTCGTTGCTTTAAGTTTTGGTGTATTTATTCGCTTACTGTTTATAAAGTTGATTAGCTGTTGTTCATTGAGTAGCATCCCACCTTGGAAAAAATTATAACGATAATTATGGTAAATGTTCATGTTAGGTTTTTACGTCATTTGCTAGTTAGTTCCTAAATTGTGGTATTTTCATGACGGCACCTGCAGTTTCGCATATGATTGAAGAGAAAAATCATAAGAGATGATCTGGTTTGCTGTGATAAATAGACGTAGAGGCCTCGCGATGTATGTGATTTTTTAATTAACGAGGATGGGATGTCAAGATTTCAGAGACCCCAAAAATAAAATGTTTTCTGTAATGTTCTGCGGAAAATATTGTTTGTCAAAATGTGCGGATTGTAATTGGTTGCGTAACTGCATCCATATGGAGTTTCTTACAAAAAACATAGAAGAGATCGAAAGATTATTATTATTATTATTATTTGCCGATAATTGAAACTGATAACGTGCGTAAGTAGTGTGGCTTTTTTTCAGTAATTTCTGTTAATATTTAATTTCTTGGGGAGAAAAATAAACCTGGACGGGCTAATAGGAAATATAAGCTTCGGGCAACCATTTCCCCTCCCCAACTTCTAAAACGAAATGCGGTCTGATGTTTATATCGGATGTTAAGAAAATTCAGAAATATTCGTTTTGGTTGCGGAAAATTGAGTATTTCCTTTCTCTTTGAAATTTCAAAAAATTGAGATGGGTGTTGCATGCTAAGCGACGAAGTATTAAGACAAACGGAAATAAAATATTTAATTGAGTTTCCCTTTCAGGAGAATTGGTTTCAATATCCTGCAAAAAATTTAAAAGTAATTTTTAAAAAATGGTTTTAAAAATAAACATTTTTGCACATACATACTCAAATACAAAGTTTATCAGCCAGTTGCAAAACAAAGTTTACCACACTGATTTAGGAGCGAATTTGAAAGCATGAAAAGTCTCCTAATAATAGTGTCTTGAAATAAGAGCGATCTTGATTTTAATTGAATAAGTTCGATCTCTGGTAAATTAAATGAAAGCACTAAATTTAGTTGCCATGAAAATAGCAAAATAGCATGCAAAGTTGCTGCGCACCTAGGCAATTGGCTGTCATAATTCGATAACCTATTTTGCCTATTTGATAATTCACTTTCTCATAATTTACTCATTCTTCCTCTTTCCCGAACATTTTTGAAAAATAGAAATTATTTTATGAGCCGATTTATCTTGGATGAATTGGTCTGTCTATCGTCGTTTCTTTTAAAACGGTGTACCGGGATAAACCAGCCGGGACAAGTTTTAAATACGGTATACGTATGGCAAACCAAGATCTAACTATGCCGAATGAGAGGTGGGCCCTTGAAATCCGTAATATCACTCCCACCGATCAAACCAAATCTTTGAAAGCCCGAATTAAAAAACCAAAATCTCAACTTTCCCAAGTTGAAAAGTCAAGTTGCAAGCCCATCTCTGCCACCGGCAAGTGCCTGGGATTGATTTTAAAGTGACGTCCTTGCCCACCCACTGAACCCTCGCAATGGTTCAATTATTCCGAACGTTATCGGGGTGGAAACACGGTCGGGGGAGGGCAGAGACACGCGATAGTGAGAAGGACGTCCCAGTGCTCGGCCGGATACTGGCTCTGGAACCGGTTTCCGGTCCCGCTCCAGAGCGCATTCCGAGACTGTTGCGTCACGTGATCGTCTGGTGACGTCAGACCCGGGTGGTTACTATCTTTCTTTTGGGATGGAAGCGCGACCAACGATAGGGTCTGTCGGTGGTCGTTCTTCAGTAGGCTATTTTTTACGTTTCGGGGGGGCTGATAATTGAGTTGCGAAGTAATGTGCTGTTAAGGGGCGTTCGTAGACACATAATAGTTTTAAAAGTTATTTGTAGTTCGTTTTTAAATTTGTTTTTAACGCTTTTTGCGGGGAAGGACTCCAGGGCATAAAAATGGGAAAAAATTTAAGTGTAATTTTGTTAGTCGAAAATGTCAACTATAAGCATAAATGTTTAAAACGTTTAACAACTGATATTTATATAAAGATTGTAGTAAGCAGGATTTCTCACAGATGTTAAAGTTTAATCGAATGTATTTTTTTAAGGATAAAAACTTTTGGTTTGCTATGTTTCACATGGTTTCTATATTTATAAATTTTTCAGAATTTAATTACTATAAAAAACGTTTATTATTATTAGTAGTATTGTTAGAACATACACGAGTCGGTAAAATTCGTAAATTCTTTACATACCTGTAATAAATCGGTACATGATCAAAATCCAATTATATAAATGTTTTCCACCAATATTTTGGGAACATATCGGACTGGGAAAAAAAAAGCATTTTTCGAGAAAGTTGGGAGTATTTACTTCCTTATAAGTTTTAATTGCTCTTAAAATATTATAATATCTTTAGCAAAATACATACAAGAAGCATCTTTACTCGAAATTATACGAAAGAGAGATATCCAGAATAATTTAAATGAAAATAAAATCCTGAAAAATTCCAGAACCCGCAGATTATCGTTCTACTTTGATGCGCCATGGCATAGCTTAACCCTTGTAGAAAATAGTGTCTATTGCATATTTTTTTAATGTTTTCTGATCAACTTTCGTAATCTTCAAAAAGAACATGCGCTATCTATAATTTTTATTACAATTATTTGTAATGCTTCATGTCTTTTCAGCTTATTGGAAATAAAAGACCGTTTGTTCCAAGATACATTTGTATTACTTAAATTTGGTGCTCTACGTGCCGCATATGGAATTTGTGCATCGGGATGTCAAATTTTTAATTTCTGCTTCTAATAAGACCAGCATTCATCCTTCCTTTGCAAAACTCATTTTTTTTGTAGCGTGCTTTAAAACTACATAACCCATTTCTACATATTACGCGATAAATTTGTCCACTCCAAGCATTCGCAGCAAGTCCCCCCCTCCCCTGCTTTCTGATGTTTAATATCTCTTCCCGCTTTCATTTGTATTTCATTTATTTCACAAAAATTAATTTAGTAGAACTTGTTTTGCCATTAGTTGAGGTAATTTCAAAGTACTGTAGCATATAGAGTTTGCCTTTCTTAAAAAAGAACGGAGAGAAAAAAAAATAAATTCTTATTTTTAGTTATTTATTTGAAAAGCTTCTTTTGTCCCCTTCTCATCTCCCCGAAGAAACGGAACACATTTCTTCCACATCTTTCTCGTATATATATATATAAAAAACAAATGTCTTAGTTTCTCTTTTTTTTTACTACTTTTGAACGCGAGCAAATATTAAGCTTCGCAATCATCATTTTTCACTCGTTCGGAGTTCGTCGGTTGAAAGCGTAGCGGAGTGCCAGGTGTTAGCCCCCTCCCTCCCTTTCTGTTAACACGCTATTTTTTATATGTATATTTACCTTTTTTTCTTACGCGCGTTTCATAAGGCCTCTAAAAACATTTCGAGCTGCACAGTGCCTTTTCTCGTTTTACAAATCATCCTCTGTACCTCCGTGCAATTAGACCGAAACCTTGTTTTAACTTCCTGGCACTGTCCATTATATTTCTTCATGTTGTCAAACCATCTGTCGTTTACAGAAGTATTGAATTTCTAAAATAAATTTTTTTTGCTCCAGCTCCTCGTGCTTCTTTTCTTTCATTATGATTTTTTTTATTATTATTATGCTCTTTGCTTGGCAAGTGAAACATTGTAAAGGCACTCCAGTTGACTCACAATAGGGTCTGTATGTATTGTCAAACACGGCTCAATAGGGGGTTAGCTCTTTGTTAGCTCTTTTATTCATGCTCTTAAATTACCGAATTATTTCTATGTTTATGCTTTCCGCAGTGAGTCTTATTATGTAATAAAAAAACGCTATCATTAGAATAAAGGTTTTAAATTGTCTTCCGACTAAATAGATGTTTGAATAATAAAGAAATATTTCAGCGATTTTCTTTTTATGTATGGATACCCATGTCTGTTTTCACTTGCATTCAAGAAAAGTTCAAAATGCGTGCTTTGAGGGTTGAGAAAGGAAAAAATGTGGTTTTAGAGAAATGCTTCTATTTATTTATTGTTTATTGCATTTTAGTTCATTTTATGTTTCATCCATTTTAAAAAATTAATGTTCCAGACGGTCATAAAAAGAAAAAGAATTATAACATAATTGATTCTTGTGTTTAGTTATGTCGTACGGTACTCTTTTAACTTTTATTTAATGACTAAAAGCTGAAGACAGACATGAAAGAGAACTGGAAATATTGTCCAAAGGCATATAAGTTCGTTTTAGACTGAATTACAAAGCTTTATGAATTCATAAAAAATATATAATTTTTAATGATATGATAACTTTAAATTAAGAGAAGTAATACAGGTCGTATATCCTTCAAATTTTCACGGATTCTTTCCAGTATAAATTTTAGTTGATTCCATAAAAGACAAAAATGCACATATAACTGGGTAATGAAATCTTATTTCAGACCAAACTTCGCATATAATTACATCTTAACCAGAATTCATTTTTTTTTAGTTTGTATACATTAAACTTTGCTAGTTTAATGAGCGAAATATTTTCATCTAAGATTCATATCAGTACAAGTATATATTTCTGCTTTGTTACTGTGTTAAAAAATTTTCAAGTTGCGTGCGAAAGCCGACATCGTAAATGATTAAAATAGGCGCTGTTTTTCAAGAATGAAGGTCGTACTTTCATATCATACAAATGGCACTTAATACAGCTTATGAGCCAATAAATTTGTCTACGTTCTAAATTTCATTTTATTTCTCCTTTTTAGGAAAGACACACCCTTTATTAATGTTCGTAGAGAACTCATTCTGTAAATTGTGCTTTTATTATCAGAACTAGGTCAAACTGTTCTCAAAAAGAATTAAATTGAATTTTCAATATTTATAAGTTGCATTTGGGACTATATTTTTATGACTGAAAACAGTATTTTGCAAGCCATATGGCAACAGCTTACTTATTTTGACTGCAGTTTGGGGACTTATCTGTTTAATGATAAATAACGGGGCTGGATTGTAGACAGTTAACCTAATAACCTATAACCTTATTACCCGCAAAAATGCCGTCCAATCCCTACTACGCTTCAATAATTGAGTTTGTAAAACATTTTTTGAAAATTTTAAAGTCACGCTTAGGTATAAAAACTTAAGTTACGCTGCGTCATTTTTAAACAGCAACCCATTCGTAAAGTTTGCAATGATGCCTAGTTTATCTTCAGTATTGGCGCGCTGGGAGTTATGTGCCAGGTGAGAAATTTTAGTCATTAGGTAAATTGGGGGATAATGTGTTATTAATGAGTTTGGGTGGCTCACTTCGTAAACCGGTGCGGGGAAGTAATACAAAGTTTCAAAGTGGTTTTCGTAAATGTAAGCCATAATTTGCGAGCGCGCTGTACATTTTTTCTTTATTTTTCAGCTTTTTAAATGTCGTTTTCCTTGGATAATGTGTGGTCGGTTTAATAGGATAGAAACGATCCTATTTCAAGCCACGGCTTCTGAACAAGAATGGATAGTGGCGGGGATTTCTTTTATAAAGAGGGCCTAGAAAGAGCCGTTTGTTTTAAAGATTAAATGCAGGTTTAGTGTTGGTACATCCTTGTAAAACTTTTAACCGGTGTTTTCTTAGGACCAGAAAATGGATTATCCGTTGCACCAGAGGGACCGAGTAGAAATCACTTCAAACAAAGCTATCGGATCAAGGCAATCGATCAAAGAATTAAGGGGAAAAAGAAATGACTTAACACATTACGACACAACAACATGTGTTTATCTTTTCAACCGAAGAGATTAATGGAATTGGTGTTTATTCCCACCACGTCTTAATATAATTACACTCACGTAATATGAGGGTTGAATAGTGTTATTACATTTACTATCCCTCGTAAATATTAATTGAAATATAGAAATAACTCTTAATACCATTGATGGGAATGTTGGTTATATGATGTTAATGACTTTTAAGGCTTTGATGTAGAGTAAAATTACACACTATACTGCGTATTACAGCTCGGGTAATTCTGTAGAAATTACCTTTTCTCTCTAGTAGAGGTCACATTTATAGTTGTGATTGATCAATTTTAATATAAAGTGAAATTTATTGAAAGATGCATCTAGCTCGCTAACAACGAAGCACGAAATGAAAATTTAACGAATGAATTGGAGTTGCAGAAATCAATCTCAACTTGATACCATCTGACTGTAATTTAAAGAATTTCAAAAAATTTGACAGACAGTTTTAAATGAAAAGCGCTTTTATTGTTATGCTCTATGTACATCGTAAAGGATTTCACAAATATTTTGTAATCATTTATTATAGCATTTTTATGGGTGGGAAAGAGCGTGTAGAAAGTATTTGAAACTTTATCAATTAATTATTATATGCCAGGGGGCTCCCATTCCCACCCCTGTCCGCCTCTAGCGGCTCTATCCCACCCCCACCAGATAAAATCGGTGGCTTCGCAACCTTGTCAATCACTGACTTGGAAACTTAAGTGAAAGAAATAAGATTGCTATGAACTTTCTGTGCTATTCATAGATTTGTCATGCTGCCGTCTATAGACGGAAAATAAAATATAATTTATGAATAACAAATATTTGCTCATTATTTTAAAGCGCAGTAAAATTTTGAAATTCCAAGAGCATAATTTTTATGTCTAATAAATTCTGAAAGAAATTATACCTAGCACATATATATACGGTTTCAAATAAGCCATGTATTCAGGTAAATAATTCTGTCAAAGAAGAAAATTTTAGAGGACAGGATTATTAAAGAGGGTGTTAAATGATTGTTTTATAGCTTTTTACTATTTTCAAAGTGAAACTGTTTATTTGTTCCTGTTTCAGTCTATCGTTTATTATGATTACTTATCACATTAGTTAATTAAAACTCATTACTTATTTAATTTATGTATTTCCATGTTTTTTTGAATACCTATTATTATTTAGATGTCGAATCTCAATACTTAGTATTTTTTTTATTTTTATTTAACTCTGAAATGAAAGCATTTTAAAGAGGAATTGTGGTATTATATTTTCGTCCTCTTACAATTAATTGCTTCTTTTGTTGATATTCACTGTTATATTTAGACTTCAAGTTAATTAAGATAAAATTCTGAGACATTTTCCATTTTAAAAAAAAGAACTATCGGTTCTTAATTGGAATTCTCCTAAAAAAATTCCGAATACTTTTAGCACGTTCTATGTAGAGCTAAGTTGTTTGATCCCTTTTCCTTAATATTATAATTTTAATGAGCAGTTCACTAAAGTAAAATCTGATCATAATGACAATAAGAATAGCAACAAAACTCAATTCATTTCTGAAAATGATTTTTATAGAAAAATAATATAGAATTTGTATTTTAAGTCCATTTTCAGAATCTATTCTTTTAACGATAGATTTTTTAGACCTTTTGATCTTGTATTTTTAATCCATTGTACTAACAGGAAGAATTTCTCATTGAACTATTAGACTCATTTGACATGTTAACCCCTTAACTGCCATGCCCGAGTGTCATTCGTTCTCGAATTATCATGTTTTTAAAACTTATAAGTAGAAATAGATTCTTAGACGTTATGATTCCATACAAAAATAACATGGAATTTATAAAAATCTTAAGTGTCTTATGGATTCTTAGTTGATTCAGTAGATAACACAGATAGTTTCGTTTAATTTAGTAATAAAAATCGTTAATTGGTTATACATTTGATTTTCACTTCTAACTTTGTCTCTAATATTGTGTTAGCTTAATTAACCTCGCCATTCTGTTCTAGTATTCAAAATTACGGTACTTCCTCGATAGTCTTTGTTCTCATAAAACCATCTTCATGCAACTTCAAAATGGGCATTTTATTCTAGCATATTTTTTTGAAATAACTCTTGTGTTTTCAAGTCGCGCTAGATTGTTTTCAATAAACTTGATGTAACTATCTACATATATTTAAATAAGTTACTTTTTAGCAAAAATTGCACATTAATAGGTTTTAGAATTTTCGGACTTCATTGTATGAAAGAATTGCGCTCAGAATTGGAAGTCGCATTCCTTACCATCTACAACAACGTAATATTACAGGCTTGTATTTCGTCGCTTAGCAAACAACGTCACCTACGTCAATTTTCCATGCTTTTCAATAGACAACCACACCCCCTCCCACGCAACCAGTGGCGAATATTTCTCAATTTGTTCACATTTGGTACAAAACATGCGGTTTCATGTTTATACCAGATGTGAAAAAAATTTAAAATGCCCATTACTGGTTGCGTAAAATTGTTTTTTTTTCTTTCTCTTGCAAAACTTGGAAATTGAGATAGGCTATCTAATTTATTTAAACGATGATTTTAGTGACTTTATTTGAAAGTTTTAAATTCCACGAGTCAACTAAGCAAAAGAAGGCAATCATACCTTTGCTTTCAACTCGCTTTGCAAACAATGAGCACCACTAGTTTAAATGCTTTTGATAAATATTAAGTAATCCTGATTTTAAAATTCAAATAAACTACAGTAGATTTAATTATAACAAAATACCTGACTCCTTATTTGATATCGTGACGCTTAAAGCTTCTATTTGGTTTATGTTAATCATCATATACGTTTGTAACTGAGAATCGTGGATTTAAGTCTCCATTTCACCGAAAATTTGCTGTATATGCGAACCTAATACATGTCGATTCTGCCACAAGTCAAACCTTTCTTCGAAAAGCAAAACATCAATCTAATAAAAAAAAATTCTTTTAAAGAGAAATAAAATCTTTTCAAAATATGATATTCAAGTTTTTTGGAAATGTCGTCTAAAATGCATACTCTTTTTTTGTCCCAGACGCATATTGTGTCAATATCTAGCTTTAGCATTCAGAGAAACAACATGTACGAATCCGTTATTCTTGATGCCGAGATGTAAAATTGGTTGGTCAACAATGGCGATTTTCTGTAGTGTTTCCCCTCACTTTGTGGCTGCATTGGCATAGACATTGCATTTTCATATGTGTCAACTGCCAATCCTATGTCCGTTTGCGTGCGGAAACTTGATCTGATATTCCTGGGTACGACTTTATTCTCTTCTATTTCAACACATACACTCCAAAGCCTTTCTCTGCTCGATCGAGTTTTTGTTTCATATTCCATTTCATTTTTCATTTTGGAATTTTTGTGGGCTTCGCGCTATGATATTGCTTTTGGAATCTAAGCTACGGTTTGTACAATGATCTTTTTTCGGGTGTGTGGGGGAGGAGGGGGGGATGTCGAGGATAAAAGGCTTTCGCATATCGCCCTTCTGTGAAATGCTGGTTGAATTCTGTTTTCAAATATGCATACATAGTATGATAGATTAATTTAATCAGAAAATGAATAGGCAAATATATAAAAAAATATCTAATGATATGGCAAATTAGTACGAAGTAAGTTTGAGTTTTAAAATCAATACGTGTCGCTTCAGAACGTGACGTTAATATAAGTAAACTGAAAGATTTGACTATTATTAGTATTAAATAATTATTTTTAAAAACTTCAAGCGGAAAATAAGTTTGTGTTAATTTGCTTTACCATGTTTCACCAAAGACAAATTCAAAATTTTTCACATCAAGATGAAACGTGATAATTTTATCTGGTAAGTTCCACCCTCCCCGAATTATTAGCCACAAATTTGCGGTTATCTTAGACTAGAAGTGCCCATGAAAGGTGGATTTCTTTTAACTTATTGATCTAAATTCTTCGTCCAATGCCAAGACTTTATCCCGTTTTCTCATTTTTCTTCTTAGAGCTATCATTACCGTTTTCATAATTTTTCGCGAGAACAGCAATTTGAAAAGTAATACTTCAGCAACGGAGCTTAACTCGTCGTAGACTACGGAATAATTTCAATAAGATATTTTTTTTATTATGGGCGTATCAGTTTAAAGAACGGGTGGAAAGCATGAATTGAAAATATATTTATAATATTTGATCATGAATCTGAACAAAATTTATAATTTGTTTGAAAAAAAAATCAGCGACTCCGTTTCTTTTTCACAGAAATGCATCAAACTTTGAATCAAAATAAAATATTTGGTCTACTCCACAAAACAATCAGCTTATATCCTGAAAAAGTTCAAATTTAAAGATTCCAGATTATCAAATTCGGTATTCAGTTACACAACTCGAATCGGTTATAATGGGGTGGGAACTTAAAAATACGGAGTTTCAATTAAATCTTTGCGAAACAATAGATGAATTATGGTGTTCAACAGGCATTATAAATTATGCAGTAGTTAAACTTACGACAGCATTCTAAAATAAAAATTGATTCGCAATTAAAAGAGAGTAATTGATATTTAAGTGTCGATATTTTAATTTCACTCATAAATGTTAATACATAGTCAAATTGTATATTGTTTAAAATGGCGTATTACATGACTTTTTTTTTCTTTACAGGTAAGGGTTTTTGCTGTGTTTTTCTCCTATTGTTGCTGATTGTAAATTTGCGTCAACATGTGAGGATGAAGAGGTATTGTTTTTTAGATTTTCTGCACATAGTAAGACATAAGAAAAGCATAATCTAGTAAAATGACGAAATATTTGCCTTCGGCTTCTTTAAACCAGGGAAAGTTCGTTTAATTGCCCCTTTGGATTCTTTTATTGAATCACTTCTTTAATTTATTACATTATTCCTTTCGGGTTTTTTTGTAACACATTAAATTTTGGGTGAATTTATTTGATATAAGTATTTCGACGAAACTGAATTCTACCTAAAATTAAGCGCATAAACAATCAAAAAATCTTCCACAAACATGAAGATTTTTCTGATTGATTGAAACACATTACGAAATATTTTTTCTCGCTGATGTTGTTTGAATCCAACTTTAAACTGGCTCATATGAATTGTGAATTTTTTTTTCTATGCCTTTTATCTTCTTTATTGTAGTAATTCGATTTTACAATGTTTTTAGACTTAATATTTTTCAGTGTTTATCCAGTTTAATTAAGTATTAATTTGCATCAGATGTGTAAATTTTATTGAAAGTAAAACAGTAGTTTTGTGTTTTAGATTTTTGCAGTTTTTTAAACAATATTTTGGCTATCTATTTTTTAGTAACATATTGTCAATGTTATCGGAATTCGAAATTTGAAGATTTTAGAATAACTGTAATTGCCATTTTTTTTCATCTTTAAAACGTCAAATGAAAATTTGACTTAATTCATTAATACTGAATACTAAATTTGTGATTAACCCGTAGTCTCTTAAAACAATAAATTATGGTTTTTTAAAACCGTGTCCATTAGTATTTCATCTGCAGTATATTTTCTTCATAAATAGAGAAAATTTCTGCTTTAAAATTATTAATTATTAGTTTAATTCTCTTGTGTATTTTTATACATATTATACAGTACTTTTAATTTTTCTTTTGTAATCAAAATTTTAAGTTTTTGACATAATACTGCATTCGTTATGGATCCAAAACTTTTTAATTCAAAAGCTCCCAGTATTCGTTACTGCCTAACGGGAAACAATATTATATAAAAAAAGAGAATTAAACGATTAGGAAATAATTTTTGATTTTCATTTTTCCGTTGCTTTTCCAGGTCATTCCTTACCTTTTCGCCATTAAAAATACTGAAAAGAAGACAATAAATGAAATGTTCCACTCGCAGAAAGAAACGAGTGAATAGGGCTTCACAAAATAAATTGTGTATTCTCATCTTTAAAAGAGTTATAATTTGCTCGATAATTTTATGCTCGACTGATTTCTATTAAATATGAGAGTAAGAAAAGAAAAAAGTTTGAAGTGGAAATTAACTTTTAAAGAAACGAAATAAAATGTGTTTGTAGAAAAACTATCTTGGTGAAAAGTTCTTCTCTCCCATTTTTCTTTAGTTTTTCTTTGCATTTTTATGAGGGTAAATCGTTGAGATTTTTCTCTGATTATAGTTTTTCAAAAATGTCCTACATAGCTAAATAAAAAGAAAGCTGTTCTAAGTGTATACTACAGAATAAAAATTGCAGTTATTTAATCTGTTTTGGTTAAGATATTTTTAAGAATAGCGAATGTATTTAAATTAGTTTGTTTTTGTAGGTTTGGGGTAAGCACATTTTAAAAAAGATCAAATCTTTATAGTAAAATTAATGTTTTCTTTTTTACTATGAGGGAATCCTTATTCGCAGTAATTACTTTCAAAACAGACCCGAAACTAATGTCAGTAGTTCTGGTTTATAATAGGAGGATTATTTCCTTTCATAAGTATAAATAACGGCTTAACTGAAAAGTACTTCCAAACAGCGAAATAATTTCATATACGAAGCTTAGAATGTTTTAAAACTTGAATGGCAAATGTTTGTAAAAATTCGGTCCACATCTACTCCAATTTCACTCTTGCCTTCGAATCGAAATCATTCTGGAGCTCTGTTACCTTATTTTGAGTTTTATTAGGTATCTATTCTATATTTATCAAAAAAAATCTGAGAAAATAAGGATAAAACGTCGACAAATTATGTTTCGAATCCCTTTTTTTTAGATTTTAAATTATGTCATGCGTTTTGATACGGTGCACCGAAAGGTAGCTTCTTCTAAACCCGATTAATAATTATGTATAGTTAGAAATATAAGTTTAAAGTACGCAATCTTTTGTTAAATATTGCTTGCTCATCAAAAAGAGAAGCGTCATCATTTCCACGTGCTTGCTATAAACACAGTCATCGATCATGATGACTAGGATGGTTTAATTATAAATTTGTTCAATTTTAGAAACGATTCATTTGAAATGAGACGCAACTAATTTTTAACGCCAACAAATATACCAACAAAAGTGACTAATTAGTGATAATTATCCCGTCAGATATACAGGGATTTCAATACTGAGTGAAGACATGACACCATTAACCTTTTGGCATTGCAAGAAATAGAAGCGATTACTTATTCAGCGGGCACACTTGATAAGGGATCTTCATTACTGTTAACAATTGATAGAATAATTTCCAGGGTAACCATAAAAATCGCCCAATCCCGGCCTTAAGTCATACGGTGAACTTGAATGATCTGACCGCCGCAGACAATAATACAGGAACTGTGGACTATGCAAACATACTCAATTACAAGACCGTTATCGATGGAGACGTTAAACAGCCACCACACCTTAATATACTGCCAGAGGAACTGAGAACGTGCTTACTTTTAGGGCATCTTCTCATCGTTGTACTCGTAGTAGTGGACTCCCTGCTGATTGATTATCAGAGTAATCTTTTTCGTAAATACGCCGTTTTCGTCTTACGCAAAAGGAAAACAATAAAACTAACCCGTAGTTAATCCCAATTTTCAACAAAAAGCGTATTTGATACTTTTCTAGATGATATCAATGAAGCCTACGAAAGCGCTCGGATTTGCAAGTCGCCTCTTTGCTAATCAGTGATTATCCTACCCCGATTTAACCCGACAGATTATAGGTAATAGTATTTATCATACGAGCATTAGTCTGAACTGCGTTAAAACACACGTGTAATTTTGGGTAATTCTAATGGGTTTAATAGTATAAACACTCGATTCTTTTCTTTTATTTCTATTCGTGGGAAAAAGGTTCATTTTGAATCTCCATTTTAGTAAGAGTGAATATATTGCCGAAGACAGAGAAAATATCATGAACTACGGAATGAAAAACATCGTACCAGACTGTTTTCTTTTAACGTAATTTTCAAACCTCGCTTTATGTGAGCATGAGTATTTATAAGACAGATTTAAGTGCTACGTACTGTCTTACATCTTCGGTGAACAAATCCACTTATCCTGAAGGTCCGCTAGATTAGCATAAAAATACCTGCCCTCTGTATAACAAGCAACATCAATTTTCTACATTTGTAGATATTGTAATGTATTATTTTCTGTAAAATTTGCAACTTTCATTTTAGTGACTATGTAGTTTCTTTATCTTTATTCTGCTGTGTAAAGAAGAAATGTACTTACTTGTAAAGGTGTGGAAAATGCTTGTAGCACTGCCTGTAAAGTGAGGTTCCGAACACTGGTACGAATTATCAATAAATAAGTAAATAGAATTGAAATAACTCATGCCAGTACTGTACCTTTCATAATAACATACAATAGAAACTTTTCACCTACACAGAACAATTATTATTTTCGAAGGAGGGACATTTTTTAAACATAATGAGTCTTCGTCTTCCGGCATTCCTAGCTTTAAATCGGGAAGATAAATGCTTAGAATTCATTAAGGAGTTCGTGTTTTGTTTCACGACGCGATGACCTCGAAGCAGTCAATTTATATTACTACCGCAAGAGATCTTAAATAGGATTGTGATTTCTAAGGCTCTACGCAGAGTGCCTCAAAATTTCATGAATAAACTTTGAAAGGGAATTAGAAAAATTTTATACGAGTCGTATTTACTTAGGAAAGCATGGCCAAAAATATCACCTCTAGGAGGTACAAAAGTAGAGGAAGCAATTTAATATGCTTGATTGAGCGAAATTTAACAGCACAACTGGTGGACACATATTACGGTTTCATTAGAGGTGTATGGATTGCCTGGAGTTTCGCGGATGTTAGCATTCGCGAAGGTGATTTTTGGAACTAGGTCCATGATAGAAACAGCGGATGTTTCGTACAAAATGGCTTGAAGGCGCTTCGCAAAAGTGAAACAAGTTTAGATAAATCGGGCGAACTTGGGGGCCATGCGGCAATCCATTACGCCAGAGTGCTAACGTGCAGCGCCTCCTATCCGTTTCTGGCCATGCTTTCCTGTGTCAATATGTTTTATGTGTAAAGGTGTGAGATACCCTGTATATATTCATCATATCTTTCACGCAACTTCAAAATAAATAAAATCGCAAACAGTCAGGCCTAGCATCCGTAAAACCATTTGCAAAACTCTATGTCCTGAATTTATTTCTATCTTTGGGAGAAGTATAAAGCAACCATTTTTAAAAATTGAAAGGGAGTCGACCGTGTTACCAAATGAAATCTTTTGTAAAAAGAGACCAACAATAACTGCTATACCGATGGACACGTTAAGCTTTTTAAAATTATCTCTCGCGTGATATAGACCAATGTGTAAGAAAAATGTTTCGTGTAGGCAATGAAACTTTCGATCAGTCTGTTCATCTGTATACTGCTGCTGAAACGTTTTGCATCTGGGTGTTCAAATATAGGCTGCATTGCTTATCCAAAATTTCGAGAACCATTTTGGGACATTTCAAGTGCGCTGGAAAATTAAACTGTGAAGTATTTGGTATTGCTTTCAAATTTTGTGGAATTTTTCTTACCAGAAAATATCTTTTCCCCAGCTTTTATTTCTGTACGAAGAAAAGGTTTCAAATTTTAAAATTTCCTTAACAAATATTTGTAGGAAGGCGTGATTTTTCTCCATTTAAGCAACTAAAAGAAAACTTTCACGTAAAGCATAATATGCATGCTCGGGTATACTTAGATGCTGCATTCAAAGGTAGTCATGGAAAATAGGAATTTCAACATGCAATATATGTGTAATTGGCACAATTGGATAGGGACGATTTGTGCAGTATTTACTTTAGATTTTTAAATGTATGCACATACACTTGCATAGAAAACTATGCGTAGTTTAGCTTTCAGTGTTGCAAAATTTTCATTTTTCTTAATATTGTGGGGAAATGTTGTGGGTCATTTAAAAATAAAGTGAAAATCATGAAGTGATGCGTCACAAACATCGCAAATTATTCATTCCGTGTGGTTCAGTTGGAACCTATCAGGAATTTCTTCGACGAAATTTTTTCATAGTAAAAACTTTCGGTGTTCAATAATGAGTTCATAACGAATTTCTTTTTAAACTGAATTCAGAAGTCTGTCAAATCCTTGAAAATTGTTTGATAGTTTTTGTATTAAATGTTTTAAACTATCTAATTCTGAGCAATGTCTATTCAAATATATTTTTAATAATGAAATAAGCGAATCTTTCCAATATATGAGACTTCGAAGCACATTTTATTTTATGAGACATTCGTCCTCTTTTCAACAATCACCGCCCTTTCTTAAGTTTTACTTAGGGTTGCTTATTAAGTTCTCCATGAAACTGGATTTAAAGTAAAAGGCAATTTCTACTTAATATTCAGTTTAGATCTCATTTAAATCAGTTTAATATTATGCAAAAATCCATAATTTCGTTTGGTAATACAAGACTTTCAAGTTCTAGAAGGCATCCAACATTGTCATTTGTCACCGAAGACATCAATCACATTAAGTTCCGATGTTAAATCTGTGTGGTATATCTAAACGTCTCAGATATATTTCTTAATAACTGGAGAAAATGGTAGTATAGTCAGGTCTATCCTATCGTTTTGAAACCCCAGAATCTTAGTATGCATTTTTTTCAGCATCTACTGTTGAATCCATGAATAAAACTTAGTTTTAAAGATGATATGCATATCACTGAATCTTGAAGATGATACGGAGCAGTAGCATTCTGAAATCTGTGAATCGAGAAGATGTATATAATTGTTGACAGTATAAGGTATTTAAGCAATAGAGTAAATAGACATCAATCAGGACTTGTCAGTAGACACTGAAATATATCAATTGTATTTTGTGACCTGACACTTTCGAAATGATGGTTTATGTTCTTCATATAAGCATTATCTGGTAAATCACACTGATGGTAATGATTGTAGTGCTAAACTGTCTGTGAAAGGAACCAGATGGAGTTTAGCCTATGAAGATATGAAAACAGTGCTGTGCTATGACTTTCTGAGAGCACATTTAACCATTCATGAAAGAAAAGTAAGTAATATGTTTCTCCGTTTACGAGGTGAACCATGAAGCTTGGCCTTCTTCGATTCAGATGTCTTGGATTGATTGTGAATTAAACATTACAGAGAGACGGCAAGTTGTCGAATAGTATCGCCTTGAGAATCTTATTGGTAATATTTCTTTTTTATTTAATGGTCATAATATTCGTTTTGTTGTGAAACTTGTCTGAAGCTGTTGCTGATTGGTTTTAACAGATCTAAGTAAGTTTATTGATTTTTTTTTCTGTCTGAAGTATTGCCATTTGAATATCAACTCCCAAAGAGTTGAGTATTACAAATAAAAATTTTATTTCGTGATAATTAGTTTGAAATATCGGAATATTCTTTTAACTGAAGAAGGAAACTTCAACATTATTTTTAAGTGTATTTCATATGTTACGCCTAGATACATAATGATAGATATTTAAACATATCTATAAATATTTACTATTTCAGGTAAGTGTATGATTTTAACTTTTCGTATTGTGATTAATAATTGTTTTCCATGTAGAAGATTGTTCTCTTAAGTTCTTCATGAATCTGAGAGACATTTTCTCGTATTTAAAATTTCTTTAAAACATTATTTTTATTTCAATAGACACTAAAAAAACACTTTTGTTTGACAAAAGCGTATTTAAAAAATGAACTGATATTTATAGGGAAGGATTAATGCATAATATGCATAGTAACTATCCGTATTTAAAGAATAATTTTATCAATTCAATAGTGATTTATTTTTATAGTAATTTCATTTTATTTTAATTTGTGTTGAAATTACTATTTATCTATATTTTATTAAGAAAAAATTTTAAAAATATTCTCTAGAACATTTTGTTTGACTATGTAAATAGCATTTTATAACATGGTATGGATTCAATTTATATCGAGCCTGCTAGTTAACTGGTCCATAAAAAAGAATTAAATTTTTGTTCGTAAAAATGTAGTTTGTTGCAAAATCTTTATGTGTATTTAGTTTAAATGGGATTTTGTTCATAATCATATATTAATGTAAGCAATATTTTGTCCTGCTACTGAAACGGAAACATAAAGCAAGCCACCCACCCTATTTTGGTCTGGGAACAAATAACTTGTATATGAAGATTAAATTTTCGAAAGTATACAACTTTAAAGAATATTTCTTTTGAATCAGCATTTCAAGCAGTGAAATAAAGGTGAACTAAAATTGAGCGGAACAACTACCCTCACTTCATTAAGCGCCACCAAAACCTGGGTGTGTCTGGCTCACTGGCAGAAAATCATTTAAAGTTTGACAAAACGCAGTAGTACACAATCGATTGGAAACATTTTCGCTAATATATGGACATGTGTATATTCATAGTTACTTGTTTTATGCAGTATCTGTTAGCTCTAAGGTACTATAGAATTGTGCGAAACTGTTTCACTCTTTTCTGAGGCATATAACTAGGGTTGCCATAATTACCAAGCATTGATACGGGACGTTTCAGTGCTGAATAAACAAAACATGAAAAAAGTGGGAAGGTAATGGTTTATTTGACTCTGATTTAAAAAAATCAATAAATTTTAAGCAATCTTAATAAAATGAACACTTAAAAATGCAACGCTAATGATTTTTAGCCCAGTCGTATTTTAAAGTTGATTTTACTTTCTTAAATATATCATTTTCTTCTTTTACATAATTATAAAATTGGGCGCAAGTCATTTTAAAATTATAATGACAAATCAAAATTGCTTCAGATATCTCCACTAGCAACCCGTTTCTTTTGTCCGACCATTGAGTTGACATTAGGGAAAATATTCTCAACACATTTGCATTATGGGCTGAAATGGCAAATATATATTCGCATAGCTTTATTAGAGATGACTTCTGATCAATATCTTTTGTATCTGCAAAAACCTTCAGTCATTCTCTTCCATACTGAATTTCATAGTTGCTTCGCAATTTTGGTTGGTATTATTTTTCTTTAAATAATCTTTTAGACGTACAATCTGGTTGAATAGACTCTCAGTGTTGCCGAGACAGGACAAAAACGGGACAAATAGTAATACGGGACTGAATAATGAAATACGGTGACAGTCTCGTATATAGGAGACGTATGGCAAGCCTAACAAGAAAAATATTTAAAAAGATTCTTTATGCATGTAATTATATTTGCAGTAAAGGGATGCGTTATATTATTTACTCATTATACCTTTAGCAGGACAATGATCCGATGAAATAAGAGGTAAGTTTCCATGTCTTTCTGATGTGAGTTTCCTTCTTCAGATTTTTACGACTGGTATTTTTAGTGAGATCCGAAGGGCAATTACAAACGACTTTCCCCATGAAAGCTAGCAGCTGATCCTTAGTTTTAAAATGCTTTTGCTTTCCTGTTTATATGCAAATATTGCTTGAGCCTTGTATAAATATGTGTGCTGTGCCTTTTTTGTTTTATCTGCTTGCTGCTTTTATTATTTTTTTCAAAATGATAAATAATTGAGAAATTGTGCGAAAACACTGAAACTAAGCAAAGCAACTTTTAAGCTGTAATCAGTGTTTAGATGCGCATTTAATTTTCACAGACATCCCCAAACAAACAAACAAAAAAAAAACATAAATCAAAATTCACAAATGGTTTTCAAACTTTGAAACATAGTAAGCAGGTGTATTATAAATCAAATCCTATTAATTATTTCATAGTAATATAAATTGGAACCTGTTAGGTATCAATTTTTTTATTCACATATACATTTTAAAAACGTTTAAGTTGCATTAATTGAGGCACTTTAGATAGGATATTTTTAGTAGGATATATGGGAGGTTATCCTACAGCAGTGAAAAGTTTAATGCCTGTGCAAGATATATTTTTTTGAATATACAGAATTTTTCGGTAGGGTTATAAGAAAATATTTTACGCGAAATTTGTAGTATCTATTTTCTTTTCTCTCTATTAAATTTTTTTCTGCCAATAGTTAAAATGATCGATAAATTATGTAAAAGATATTATCCCATAAGAAAAAATTTTTTGGTTGTAATGGCGTAAAAAATATCATGCTTCTGATTAATCATATATTGTGTTGGCCTTGATGATAATAGTAATCTATTTTAATGACGAAAGCTTTATTATTGAAACTAGAAATTCTAAAAATCATTAAACCTGTCTCAAAAGTTTCACTTTGATGTAAAATATACTTCGCGTGATAAAATAAATTATTTAATAAATTTATTTTTAGTTATGCGGTATGCTTCATTAAGAACTATTTACCGAAGCCGCTGAAATTTATGAAACACCCATTTAGTTTTTCGTGCACTTAGTGGCCTTATTTAATTTCCAACAAGTGAATCATAATTTTAAAAAGCAGTTTTTCTGAAAATGCGACTCATATTAGTGGAGATTCAAATTGCGAAAGATCGGATGAAAACTGGGCATTGTTTGCAATAAGATTTTTCCGAAATGCATTTACCCTGTTAATTTGTAGAAGTATCATACAACCATCAACATTAACTTCTCGAATATAAAATACATTTTGAATGAAATGATTGTTTTCAAAACTGTTACTTTAAAAATAGTTATGGCGCTTTAAAGCATACATTTGTTAGAATAGTGCTGTACATTAATTATGTTTAGTTCTTGATATTTAGAATTATCCAGTTCCATCAAAATGCAAGAACATCGTATTACGGTTGTATAATATCTGCTAAAAGAAAGCAAATTCTCTTCTTATATTTCAGTTGGGGGCTTGAACGTTCCCCAGTGTGGAGAAAATGTAATTTTCCAATACAGTTTCGTCGCCTGAATGTCGACAGCTGGACATTCTTTCCTTCTGAATTAAAACAAATTAATATTCAATACGGTGGCTTAACATACGTTGACGAATTTTTGTCTCATTTTCCATCAATTTTTGATGCCATAATTCCCCATTCTTTAAACCTTTTCCAGCTTTCTTTGGATTTCCGGGTGAAATTGAGGCACCAGCGCGACTGACTCTTTTCTCTCTTTCCTAAATGTCTTTCCATTATAGAACCGGGAATGCGTTTAAGTTTCTGCGTTTTGTTACAACTCCGTAATTTTTCTCGCCCTTTTTCCGCTATCGCTCCTCTTTGTGTACTGTGGTTGAAGAAAAGAGGTAATTAACTTTTATTCGAGTTCTAGCTCTAGCCTCTTCCGACAATTTCCTTGTAAAGTGTGCCACTGGTAATGCAGTTAACCATTAAAAAGAAGTTAAGACGAGCAAAAATCTTAAACGGATTGGATTTTGTTTCGGAGGTAGTGTTTGTTGGCGCTGCAGAGGACATGCTAGAAACTGATTTCAATTAACTTCTGTTACAAAGAATGTATAGACGCTTTATAATAAATTAATAACAAACATAATGGTAAATTTATACATACATTATTATGTACGTATACATCCATTGTGGTAAATGCATATACATACATAATGGTAAATTACGGTAATATAATGATAAATTAGATATACATTCAAAATGTAAAATTAGATACATATACATGATGAATTACATATTCATACGTAATGGCAAAAATTCCGTATACACATTTAATGACAAATAACATATACAAATGTAAAGGCCAATTCCCGGAGTGTATTATAATAACGTACTTTTGTTTCAAAAGATTTATTCCATTTTGTTTCTTTCAAATATAAAATAGTAAGGAAAATTATTTAAAAAAAAAAAACAGAAAGCATCTTTTCTTTTTGAATCTTTTTTCATCTGTTTATTTGAAGACTAAAAATCGGAGCTTTTATGTCTTTGACTCAAGAATTTGTTTTAGTAGCTATGTGAATGCATATGTAAAAACAGAAGGCAGATATGACGATTCAATGTTGTATTCTATGTAATCAAAATAAAATGTTCTATAAAATTTCAGTTGTAAAAAAAAGTTATACAAGTTCTTAAATTTTAATGCATTTATTTTGCAAAAAAGTCATCGACTAATTTGTAACATACCAAAAGTCGATGTGATCAAATGGTACTAAAATTTTTAATAGAATGAAAAAAATAATATATAGGATTAATAAAGTTTAACATTTTATTTCATTAATGTCACCAGAAAACCTCATGCTTTACTATAAACTATTTTATTAGTTTGAAATGTCTACAGCTTTTATTTCGAAATTTATTTGAATACTGAATATTTGTCATATTTCCAAATATTCAATATATGTGTCTCCACTTTTCAAAAATGCGTTTTTTGAAAGATTATCAGTCCATTTGTCCCTCTTAATATCTCACCATCATAAATTGCATACAAGAACACATTGCCTAAACGCTTCGAATTCCATACAGTTTTATTTTTTAAATTTCATTTTGACTAGATGTAACAGAAAATCCACTTTTCTCAAAACATGTCTTATTTGGAGATGGCTACTTTTGCAGCTACTCGACACATATTCTCATTCATGTATCGAGGAATAGTTGTTCCTCCATCTGTTTCTGTAAACAGTAGAACTGAACTTCTAAAGAATATTGAACATTATTTAATAGAAATTTAAATTAATTACGCCTTTCTTTCTCGTACAAGTACCGGTCAACAAGAACTTTCCTTTTGAATTTCAAAAGGCTGCGAAGCCTTGATAGACCTCATAACACACCAAGAATTAGCTGACTAGCCTGGCTGCAGGTCATTGCAGAGTTTCGTTGCTATATCGTGATTTCCCCTTGGACCAGTTAAAGCTGGAAGCAAGAAAACGGATTCCCTAATGAAACTTTGACTGGACTCCCCTACAGCTAGAGCTTTGCAGTGGTTTTCGAGTAGCTTTTACGAATCTCAGTTCGGAATTTCGGGAAGAATAAACAAGTAAATGTAGCCGGAACCTCAAACAACAAAAAGATAATCCGTTCGTATTGTAGAAAGGGAACTTGATGTATGTTTTCTAGGAAACGTGCCTCTTACTTTCATGATTCCTCAACTACAGTTCTAACTTATTAAAAAGGTGGAAATCTTGGTCTTTAAACAAGATACAATTAACAGCTAATTATTTAAAAATTATTGAGCCATCTCCGTTGGTATATTTAGCTCCAAATCAGAAGAACGTTAAGGAATTTGAAATAGCTTTTAAAAGAGTACAGAAGTGTGTTACGCTATTTTTTGTTCTCAAATACTCGATGAAATACTATCGGAGAGTGTGGAAATCCCTCTTCTTTTAATTATTTTTGCTTGATTTTGGAAAAATACCGAAGTTCTATTTACAAATTCTATTAGTATAAACTCTTGATAGCATATACACTTCGATTTACATTTTTTGTTTTGAAGTTTTATGAAACCGCTTGTCTAAGTATTTCAATTTCAGAGGATTGTGAGGGAACAACTTTTCTCTGCAAAGGAAAGAAAATGCATGAAATGTTTGATTATTTTCATGTGCTAGGATTTTTTAAAAATTTTCTTATGTTAGTAACTAAATAGTTT
This sequence comes from Araneus ventricosus, assembly GCA_013235015.1. Classification (NCBI taxonomy): domain Eukaryota; kingdom Metazoa; phylum Arthropoda; class Arachnida; order Araneae; family Araneidae; genus Araneus; species Araneus ventricosus. The sequence goes on from BGPR01000459.1 coordinate 241,090, forward strand.
AGGCATCAAATTTTTATTGTTAAAAGCTACACATTTTAATGAAAGTACTTTTAATATTTAGCTGCTTGTTGAAAATCCGAGTCTTGAGCCTTGTTTTGTATGTTTTACGCATTTTTAAGAAATGCTTTGAAAGTTTACCTTTACATATGATTAAATTTATGGAAACCTATATGGATTATTTCGAAATAGGGTTTCCATGCTGGATCGTAAATGTCCATTAATCGACGAGTTTTACTTGTGAAAAAAAGGCAGTTATAAATAAACTGCCAACTATTAAATAGGCTAATCAAGCATTTTTAGAAAAAATGCTGTACTTTTGTTGGCTTATTTCAAATTTACATCTTGTAATTCGATTAATATTCTGCAAGGTAATAAATACGTTAGTTTTTACTCATTAGTATATTATAATTTTTTCGTTTTTATTTTTATGTCCATTCCAAATCTGCCTATGTGAAGGTTTATTCATCTATATTAGAATCATCCTCAAATTTCGGTAACGCTCAAGAATTTGGCTACGTGCCAAAGAGATTCAGACATTCTTTCTACAAATTAGTATACACTACACACGGGATACTTTGATTCTGTGATGATTTAATATCAAATGGGAGTTATGACAGGTTTTTTTTAGCTGAATTTAGCAGCTTCTTTTTTTATTTTATGTTGATTCGTCGACGCGGAACTCCGTTAATATCAAATAGAAGTTATACTAGAATTGATTTATTTTTCCACTTCTCAGAGATCTTTACTTTCGTTTTTGTTAAAAAGGTTCTTTCTTTTTCGTACTTCATTTTGGCATTGAATATTTATATATTTTGTAAAAGGAAAGTTAGTTTCAATTGATTCATCATTTCTGTTTTTCATGCTTTTTTAAATTTCTTAAGCACTGTGCCAATGTGCATGAGATTTTCTACTACAACTTTCGTTAATAAATATGCGACAATCAGATCTGAGATATTGTTGGCAAACTAAAGATTATCAACACTCGAAAAGTTTTCCACTCCTCGCCAAAAATTATAAATGTACTAGTTCTAATTTATTGAGCTTATTGTCAGATATGCGAAAAATCTTATAATGTGCTCATTTGCATATAATTAAAAAATGTACGCAATATTTAAAATCAGAATCACATACTCACAAAAAATTAAGTATTAAACTTACGATAAAGTCTTTTCTTCTCTACGAACGAAGTTTACTTTTTAAAAAATTACTAGATCTTAGTTGTTTCTCTTTTTGAGTAGCGAAGCCACCGAATTATATATATTTAGTTATTATCTTTATTTTCTGGTACATTTCTCTTTCCTCTCTCTTCCGCTTCAAACTTTCCTCTATTTCTTTCGAAATTTCTTCGCCGCTGCCCTTCTGCCGGAAATATGATCTTGATGCCAGATCCCGAAATTCCTGTTTTATTAAGAATTATTTTGCCGGTGTTGCGTTCAATTTATTGTGGGTCATAACTCTCGTTAGGCTTTTGTTACTTTTTCTGTTGACAGAGATGATACAGGTTGTACATCCGTCTCCCACAGTGGTGTGGAATCAACTTTTGCCGCAGGAGAGAGGAATTGTTTCAGAAAATGATATATATGTTTGGATGTCGGTATTATTTATACGCTTGATGGTATTGTAAGTGCTTTGTGACAGGATTAAGTTCAGTGTCTTTTGGGCCAATGTTTTCGATGGATATTTCGAGCTATCTGCGATATATATCACTATGTAATAATTTTTTATTATTCACAAACAATTAAATATGGTTTTAAAAGATTTCAAAATTTCTGATTAATAAGTTAATAGAGTTAAGTTAGAATAGGTTAATAGGGTATGGTTAAAATAGATGCTCCGAATGATTATAATTGTGGAAGACAAACTTATAAAGAAAGGACATTTGTGATGGAACGTTTAAATAACTGATTATTACTATTCCTTTAGAAAGAGTGGAAAGGATGATTTCTTCGTCGATTTTTTCTTAAAGGCCATATATTACTCAGAAAATGCGAGTGGTATTTTATTTCTGGATTAGGACGAAACATAATAATTGTGATTTAAGTTAAACGAAACGATTTTAAATTATACAGAGAGCACCAAACTGTAGAATTTTTCAAAAGATTTAATGCTTAAATAGATGAACTGAGCTATTTTATATGTTTGAGTCGTCTTTTTTTCATATGTTTTACTGTTTCCAAAAATAAATTAGCATAAAAATAAAATGGTCTAGACTCGGGCTGGTTTTCAAAAATCAAGTCCGTGAAGGACTTGCATGATGTTGCTGGAGCATAAAAGTTTGTTCTTGCGACAAATAATTTAATTGGATGTAATCTTGTTTTACGAAATGTTTACGCAACCACTAAACGGTGAATTACATAATAAACAAGCTTTGACAGGTGAACAAAATGATCAATGATTTATATCACATTAGTTGTGCGAAAAAGTTGTTTTTCTTTTGAGCGCAAAACCAATAGCTTGTTTGGCCGGTGCCACGTCACAGTGCTGTGATAAACCTTCACGCTTCGATTGTTTACCGAATGCTCTTTTTGTTTTTCTTACCATCTCTCTCGCCTTCTCACTTTTTGCGCTACGAATTTTCAATCATGATCCCTTACAAAATTACCTGCTATTCGTAACGCTTCAAGTGGTAAACGCCCTCCAAGCCTTTTTTTCGCTTTGACTCCAGGCACTTGTTTCATTTTTCTCGATTTTTCAGAGATAAACAGATCATGAAGCTATACTTAGTTTAAAGAAAGTCTAGAACAATGGAATGCAAAGGGGAATGAGTTTGGGTATTTTCTTACATTTGTGAACATTTTAGCATGAATTGCGTTTTCATGAAGATTTTAGCTGTCAAGTGTTTTTTTTTTTTTCTTCCGATTGTTCTTGTAAAATTTTCGTACTTAGTTATATTATTGCAGCTTCAATCATGATAACTTTATATGATGCTTTTGTGATTGAAACTCGGAGCAAAGCGTTTTTTAAAATAATTTTTGAACCTTTTCCCTTTTTTTCTCGTAATCCGGCGACAAATAGCATTCTTACTTCTTCCTACATTCAAGGATATCTGGTAAAAGGATAGGTTGCTCTAACTGGCTTAGATCAAATGAGCCAAAACATCAGAAGGAAAATTATATTCGTTGATGCTTTGATTTCGAGTTCACTTCGAACACTTTATTTCCGTTTCTTTGATTTAATTTTACTTTTAGTTTAATGTTTATACCTTCATAACAAATTATAGTAATGTAGGTTTCATGAAAAATAAGCCATATGCATTATCTCTTGTAGTTCTATTTCAAGGAACTTTATAATCAGTAAAAATATTCCATACTAATATTATTATTACAAATTCAATCATTTATGTCTTACGAAGGATGAATTCATATCTAATTTTTATGTCTTGTGTGGTATTTCTCAAAATCTTCTGTTTTTCTTACTGATAAAAAATTATTTCCTTAATATCTGAATGCCTTTATCGCTGTAAAATTAATTACTGGCGTCGGCTTTGAAGTTATTAATGTATATACAAATGCACTTTTCAAATATCCTACAATAATTACTTCTGCAACATTTAATAACGATAAAAAATATTTGAAAAGATAACCAAATCTTAAATATAATCTACGGGATATTATCGAATCCATTAATTGCTGGTGACTGATATAGAATCATTAAAGCACAAGATAAGCCACTATTTCGTATTCCAAAGATCACAAGCACTGAAATAATTAAACGAAATTTATCAAAAACTGCTCGAATATATTTCTTGTCGTTCTACGCACTAATATCTCTTTGAGATCGGCTTCATTTTTTAAATGGGAGTTGTTGTTTTTTCTTTTCTGCCGACATCGATTCTTCAAGCAACTCATTTCTCCAGTTTGCAAACAAAGTTCCAAAGGAAAAGTACGAAAGGGGGTGTAGGGGAGTAATATTTATTACTTCGTCTGTGCTGCTTGAGAAGTTAGAAAAAAAAGTGGAGGGCAAATTGTGGGTGGAGACCAGAAATAACAAGGCATGAAAAAAAATTTCCATCGCTTAACATTCCTTTCTAGATCGGCAGAAAGAACTAGAAAAGGAGAACTAACGAGCAGCGATTCTAATAAGTAAACGGGGGGAGGGGGAAGGATGGAAAAAAATGTGAGATGGGCGTAAGAATGGGAAAAAAATATTGGTGATGACTCTGGAAGTAAATTGCGTGGGGGAGGGAGGGTGGATTTCGCCAAAAGGGCGAGGAAAAAAAGCGCCAAACTGCGGATTAACGGCGTTAGGCGTCTAAGATCTAAGGATACATATGGAAGTCTGCGTGTCAGATACAGGAGAGCGAGGGATTAGGGAAGGACGGAGAATGAGAAGTCTGTCTATCCGAGAGTTGCAGAACCCCTAAAAGCGTCACGAAGGCAATTTTCTAGAAGGTCAGACGGCATTTATCACAAAAAGTCGCTTTCGCTCTTATGTAATTAAAAGAAAGTGTCGAGAGAGACGAAAGAAATCTCTAAAAGTGATCTGAGTTTGAAAAAAAAATCAAAAGGGTGGGAGAGAATAAATAAAAAGAATATAAAGTGTTTGGCGTAAATCTGTCTTGAGATTGGCTCTTTCTTGATTGCTCTAATCCATTTGCTTTAACTTTGAAACTGCTTTATTTCACATATCTTGAAACGGGTGGAATGAGATATCTTGAAAGCGGAAGTTTTCTTTAAAAAGTTACTTCGATTAATGAGAAAGAATATATGATGTCGTCCGTTCCGGGTGGAGATATTAAATGCGAGTGGGAGTAAAAGTATGTTGCTTTTATTTGTAGGTATTTTAGAGTTGGGAGAAATGGGAATATAATTGCAGGTATCGAATCTCTAATTAAATAAAATATCGAGAAAAAAGTGGAGGTGTAAGAAAATTCATTGAAAACATTGTAATGGCTGTGTTATTTTTCTCCTGTTGATTCTTTAGGCATAGGAAATGCCGATAATTTACGAACCTGTAGGAATTATTTTTTTCTCTATAGAGGTTTGTTATATCTTTCTATGTAAATATATGTTTTAGTTATTATTCAGATGTGCGTACAAATAATAAGAGCATACGACTATTAACATGAGCAAATTATACACATACGTATGATATATTTCACTAGTCACACGTATAAATGCAAAACGGAGAATAGTTTCACTATTACAAATATTTAAATTGTGGAGAAAAGATTTTTTTTTAGTGGAGAGGGTATGGTTAAGGCTGTGGAGTCGGTTTAAAATTAAGACATCTGCTAATAAATATCACTTTTATTTGATTTTTTTTCACCTCTTTATTGGCTTTTATTCAGCTTATTGTCAAGATCGAATTAACAGTATAAAATGCTAATTGCTGCTTTATGTGTGACAATCATATAAAGAAGAACGTTATCTTTACCAAAGGATGATGCTTACATCAATAGGCTTATGTTTGACGAAAAAGCGTTTGCATTTTTTGAACATTTATAAGAATGACATCCCTATCTATGACATCTAATCAACAGACGCCTATCATTTCCATGTAAATACTACTTAGATGCAAAGAAATCTGAATTATTTGTGCCCCCTCCTCTTCAAACAAATATTAGTATGCTACTTTTACAGAAGTAAACGATACTTTTTTAGAAATTGAATAAAAACCCATTTCCTGATTCCTAGATCTGAAAAATTTGATTTATTTTCATAAATTTTTTCCAGCCAAGATTTTTGTGTATTATTAGTTTTCTTTCGAAATTCTAAGCAACAGAGAAGTAACTAGTAAAGCAGTTCACTATTCATATTGTCTAGAAAATGCTCTCGTAATAAAATAGTTAATCTACCAATTCATATGGAAAAATAAAGTGTTGTTAAAAAATGGCACATCTGATTTTCTATTAAAATATCAGTAATTAATCTTTTATTTCTTAAAGAAATACTATCTTCCATGCTAAATCAAATTTATCAAAATTTACTCTGTAAATTGATACGACAGAAAAAATTATTCTAAAATGTGCTTTTTCTTGGAATTAGAGCTTGAAATTTACTTTTGCGCAGACTAGTGGATGAAAAATGAGGAAAATAATGCTTTCTTTGAAGTACTTTAATCATGTTGGAAATACGTGAAAGTAATTCTTTACGCAAAAGAATAGATTAAATTTGAGGGAAGAAAGCTCATCTTTTAAACAACAAAATAAAATGTCTGGTATTAAAAATAAATAATAATTAGAGTAACACTGTTAGGAATATATTAAATTCTATTATAAGTATTTTGGAATCGCCATCGGTTGAATTTTTATGCTTAAGCCATATTGAAATAAACTCCTCCGCAGCAATTCCTGTATTTTTTAAAATTATGTATTCACTTAGAATATTTTATTATTTTAATCAAACTTCTTCTGATGTATTAGGAATCTAATTAATTTTATAGTTGTGTTTAAATTTTTTGCACAATTTGTTCGTATTAAAAATTTATAAGTTACTTACAGACGAAAATCTACTCTATCAATTAAAACAGGAATTAATTGCATTTAGTTTTACAATTAATATTTAAAAGGAATCGAGAGAAATATTTAATTCCATGTTCTTGGTATTGGTAAGAAGTTTTGGTAAACATATTTTTATTTCTCCAAAATAAATGCCGTTTTCCTTGCATTTTTAAAGTGTCTTTGTCTTTAATTATATGTAATTTATTTTTAGTTCTGTTGTGAACCGGTTATTTCGTGCATTTAAAGAATCCCAATTGAGATTTTAATGAATCAAGAATTAACATGTTGCATGTGAAAGTGGCGAATCGTAGCTAATTTCCACGAACCATTGGGGAGTATCAAAATACAATAAAGCACCGTTTATTCGTCTCTCATTTATACGTCATTTCATCACCGTCCCGATTCATTTCTATTCAACGTAATGATAAATTACTTCATTTATACGACGCAAAGCTTCGGCTATGTGTCGTTTTCCCCGGTTCTAAAATGTGAAAATTACCTCTTTTCTAGTATGTGAACTGTGATAAAGATATCATGACTTTGAAATTATTCACAATTGATGAATTAATAGAAGGCGAATTGTCTGATGCTAATTTAAACGATGATGAAGTTATTTTCCCTTTCTTTTAAGACGCAATGGACTCCGTTGAAAAACTTCGAACTTGTTTCTTTTGTCAAAAGAATAGTGAAAAAACATTCAATGAATTCGATTCATAATGATGTACTTTATACTCACAGACAATTAGCACGTCAGACGACAGTTAGAGAGTTTTTTAATAAAACGCTTAACTGCATACACATAAATCGTATGAGATATGTGTAATTAGTACTCAAAATATGCAATAAAGGTATGATTTTTCTCACTTTTAAGATAAATGTTTAATTTTCAAATTTAATTATTGATTTCCATACTATGCAGTATTTATACTAGTATATCTTAAACTTTTAAAATTAATACTTTTCAATGAATTTTCATTAGTAGCATTAAATTTGTACTAATCAAAGTTATTTAGTAAAATTTCGATTATACTAGTCTCTTGAAAGACGTATAAACGGTGCTTTCCTGGAAATGCGAGAATGTTCCTAGCGGGGTGCCAAAGGAGCGAAAATTAATTTGCGGAAAGTTGTAGCTCGGTTTTATCTGTAAGTTGTTGTACTGAGCTGAGTAATAATTCATGAAAGTTTAAAACTTATATTTAATTTTTCAAATTTATGTTTAAAAAAACTCTTTATACTTTTAACGTAGAAGTTGGTTCAACCAGTTTTTTTTTTAATTTTTAATTATTTTTTAAAGTTCGGAAACCGACGACGGGTTTGAGGCATTGCTTCTTCTCCGTATATAGTACCAATCTCACGGGTAGTTCGGCGGTCTTAACACCAGATTAAATACGACAAACAGACGGTGTTCTAAATGTTCAGTTTTGACCAGTTCACATTCTGTTTTAATGATCTGAAAATACATAACAATCAATAAAGTTAAAAAAAAAATTAGAGCATTAAGTTCTTTTTCAAATAACAAAACATTTTACCAAATGCGCTTCATTTCTGCTTGCATTTTTAAATTTGAAAAAAAAAGCACTCGTGAATTATTACTCAACCTAATAGATGTGCCTAAAAGCAATTAGGAATCACTTGCTGATCAATGGACTCTTCTAGTTTACCTGCAAATTATATAATTATTTAAACCACATTACTATTTGATATCCACTCGAGGAGATTTAGTAACTGCTCATAAAATCGTGTGTTTTTTATCTGAATGTTAATCATTTGTGTAGAACTCTTTAAAAAATTTCCGAAAAGCTTTTTGAACTAGAAGCACTATGTGATAAATGCTAGCAAACATTGCTAGACGTGAGGAAGTTGCGTCATGCATTTTTCATAACTCGGATCTGTTCTACTGTTTAATCTAGTGTCGTTAATTGAAATAATAAAATAAATTCTGTTCAATTTTAATCAAAAATTCTGATTTTCCTTTTCCTCCCCTTCCTTTGCACCTCAGAATGGAAATACCAAAAATTAATAACATTTCTTTCTCTTTTCAGATTTTTCAATAACAGTATTCTGTAATGATTCGAAAACCACGAAAAAATGAATTACAATTCTTACGATCTTTCTCACGCAAAGTCTGATTTATTCCCGTTTGAATTATCGGAGGCAATTTTTTATGCTTTCGTTGGGAATGATCTCGGTGATCAATCCTGAGGTAGAAAAGCGCTGAGGAAGAAGAGTGGTGTTTTTACCAAAGCAAACTTTAAATTGACTGACCAACTGTAATATGGCAAACCGATTTCACAATGTCTTTCTACAAAGATTCCCAATCACTTTGCTGAGTTCCAGTGCTCATGGGACAATGATGGAGATGAAATTCTCTTTGTGTTTCGTCAGACAGCTTTTAAAAGAATTTATCTCGGATTTTGAACTTTAAAAAAATATTTGGTGCTGTTAAATAGGGATGTAACGAATACTCGGCAACTATTCGGTATTCGGCCGAATATATTCAAGATAATTTTTTAAAATTTTCTTTGAAGCAATCCCAAAATGGACGAGGGTTTCTCATTTCTTATTATTGAAAAGAAGGTATTTAAATATTACAAACATGCATGAAGGTATTAACATTTTTTAAATATACAAATAATAAAAGATTAATCCTATTGAATCTTAACATTTTTTCATTTAAAATTTGAAAAATATTCCATTTACAATCAAAGGTGAAATGTTTTTAAAAATGTGATATTCGGCCTGAAATTTGGCCGAATATTCGTCTATTCGGCCAAATCGCTATTCGTTACATCCCTACTGTTAAAGTCTGTCTTTTTATGTTTTCGCTCTTAAATCCTGTATTTTTTTAATCATTTAAACAGGGAAGAAAGTTTCACTCATTCCGATTATTTCATACTTTGATTACATTGAACATATAACATGTAAAAGCTAATATTTTATATAGTGTACCTTAAATTTTGGTTGTTTCCGTACTTCCACAATGACCTACCTTGCACATTTTAGTATAGTCAAAAGTGGCTCTTTCAACATGAAATTTCAATCTATTACAACCTTACACTTCTAAAACGTAAAGGGATTGATTTGCGTATTCCTAAATAATTCTGGCTTTAAAACCAATTATTTTCCTGGAATTACTAATTCTAATAGATTACTTAAATAGTTGTCAAAAATTTCATGTGGGAGATCTAGTAAAAATTTGACTTTTGTCAAAAGTTATTTCTTTAATTTCCATTATTTTTTGCCTTCATTCCTCTTCATTATGAAATGAAATAAATACGTTTATGATGCAGTATACTTTTTTGTTAGGTCTTTATTACCTTATTTTTCCAGCCGAAAAGGTTTAAATATATTGAGTATGCATGCCTTTTTGTGTACAGCCCTATATACCTTATATATATTACGCCATCATTCTCAAATCATACGGGGCAATATCTGCTGTACTTTTTAAAAACCGTGACAGTTTCTGTGAAATATTAAAAGTACGCTGACACAATTTTCAATTCAGTCCTTAATTCAAATGTAATTTTTTTCGAAGACATATGAAATTGTTACCATATGATTTTAATTTTTAAAATGCAAAGTTTTCAATACTTACTCTAAAATATCTGTCCGATTCTAAAGAATCCGTTCGATAAGGCATCATAACATGAATTTCGGACTTGGAAAGATGTATGGAAACTTTTGCTGAAATATCGCGCCCAGAATTGGCAGGTTCCTGTTGTTGAAGATCTTGGTTAAAAGCAGTTGTATTAAGTCTGACATAAAGACTAACTTCATTTGGAAATAGATTATTTTCTCAATCTATAAAGCAACGGCTTGTTCGAAAGTAAAATTACATACCATTGAAAAATATTCCCATCCCTTTGTTTATTTCTTGTTTTTCAAACTGCAGTGTTCATCTATTTGTTGCTGATGAAGATACAGATCCTTCAGCAGTCAACGGATACTTTAGCAGAGAATGCTTACGTTATTACTTTTTTAAGAACTTCTGCTTTTTTGCTTGTCCCTATATTTAAGTACTGCGTGAAATTATACCAGGGTCGCTTCTAAAAAAAGAAAAGAAAAGCTGCCTTAAGAAATGCTGTTTTAGGAACAAGACCAGATGCAGCATCCCGAAGTTGGGAGAATGACATTTCACAGTCGGCTGTGTTTGCAGAAACTTCACATTCAGATTTTTATGTTTTTCTTTACTTATTAGAATCCTGGTTTATGTGTCTTTTGGAAACTCCGAGCCTTGCACTATGTGTCGAAGCCCTTTCTTAGTTTAATAAAAACTGTAATTCTGGCCATGGGGTTTACTAAGTTTCGCAAGAACCTGGATTTTCTTCAGGGATAATTTGCCCAAATGAGTAACGGTAACATATACTTGAATCAATATTGTTATGGATCGTAGTAATTTAAAACTGTTGACTTCCCCCTCCCCCCTTGTTTTTTTAAAAAAATTAAAGTTCATATATTTTGTTTTGTTATATTTGGTTCGTATATTTTATTTTGAAACTGAAGTATTTTGTTTGAAATCGTTATGGAACCAAAAACAATCGGATCTGACATATTTTTACTTTCTCGTATACGAAGTATACAAAGAGAAAGTATTGTAATCGTCAAAAAATTCGAACTCGAGATTTTGACGAATCTCCACGTTTTAGACCTCCCTGAGTCCGAAAAACACAATTTTGGAATTATGTCTGTGTGTGTGTCTGTGAACACGATAACTCGAAAACTATTAGATATAAAGGGATGAAATTTGGTATGTGAACTTGAAACATAATTTGTAGGTTTCTATCAAATTTTGGACAAAATCCGTCCGCGGGAAGTCTGTCTATCTGTCTGTCCGCGGTCATGCGAACACTATAACTCAAAAACTTGAATAGCTAGATGTATAAAATTTTGTACACAGTTTTATCATCATGAATGTAGGTCCGTATCAAATTTTGGACCAAATCCGTCAAATGGTTGACTGTCTGTCGGTCTGTATAATAGCATACTTGTTCAACTCCATGCGCATGCGTAAATGCCTGTGCAAAGAAGGGATTCTCCGAAAACTTGGCAGTTTGCCAAAAACCAATTCTGGCGACGAGGTTTTGTAAGGAAGCAAACATTTAGGGCGTCTTGTTTTACTTGCGTATTGGAAGCAATCTCTGCGCATGCGCAAGCTATTCTCCTGTTTTCTCCGCGCGCGGAACTTGCATTGCTAGAGTTTGATAAAAAAAATAAATATTGCGAAGTTTTAATACATCGTATCTTTTTGAATATGATTCTTCACCTCAATATTTTACTATCACTATAATCAACAATGAAAAACCTTCTGATAGTCATTGCATTCTGGGTTACAGTTGGTTCGAACTTTGTATCAACGCAGGGGGAAGGGAAATGACAAATGTTTGAAAAGTGTACGAGAAAGTTCAGGGGAGGCCACTCCCGCTGGTTTGCAACGTAAACTGTTGTTGTTGACTAGAGCATCAAACACGATTCATTATTCTTGCAGTTCTCGATGATTGTGCTATACGACCTGCTTTTGGCGAAATTACTCCTGTGTTCTCTATTTTCATCTATAATTTAAACAGTCCCGTAGTTTCTCAAAACATGCCAATCATAATTACTTTTTTTTATCATTTTATCTTGATAAAATCATTTTACATTGAGTACTTGAATAATATTGTAATAAAATGAATATGAAATTATTGAAATATTTCTACTTGTATTGAATGTTGGCCACTATGTATCTTTTGTGAGAGTCGGTGTATGCATACTTTTGTGAAGTAAACATACACATAACTAGATCTTCTTAACTATGCCGTGGAGCTTCTTCAATTTATGCTGTAGTCTTAAGAACTATTATAATGAAGAAAGTGCAACTGAATCTCAATGTTCTTTGATTTCAGCGTTCTTCATCGCCATATAATACTGTTAATTTTTGTAATATATTTCGACCACGTTAACGAACATTTAAGTAACTTCATAAATTTACTTCCACTACTTCATAAATTTATGAGGAGTCCTATTTTATTCTAAAAATCGCACTAGATTACCTTAAGATGGTTTTTTTTTTCTATTAATATTATTTGGCGAAACTGTTCAGGTCGTTGTTTTCGGCTGTCAAAGTAGAATCGATAACGGTATTCTTAAGTCAATGAAGCAAAATGAAGATTGTGAAGGTAATTTTGTTCAGTGAAAATGAGTCTTATGAATTGAAATTTGGGCTATAATTTTCTTCCACACTGTCAAAAATAACTCATTGTGTGAATTTCATTCAAGGATTTTTTACGTATATTATTTTATTTCAAAATTTATCGCATGCGAATATTTTTCTACAATACACTGGGCCTTAAGAACCTAACTACAGCAAACTAACTAACTAAACTAAAGAAACTAGCCTTAACTAAAGCAAACCTTCTTTTGAAAATAATTTTTTGTTGGTTATGTGTTAAGCATGCTTGGCAGAATTGGGGGGGCCCCCCCGGGGGGAAAAAATAGTTTCATTTTGTCAGCACCAAGGGTATTCTCACATTATCTTTAAAAAAGGTGAAGGAATAATGAGAATAAACTGATCTTTAATTTTTTTCGCTAACGTTAGCTTTAAAAAAATAGCCAGTGTCATAATAAATCTGATAACAATGCATATCTGGGCTTGTTTTTTCCTCCTATTAAATTAATTAAGACAGCTATTGTTTATTTTGCTCTAAATTTTAATTAACCGCCCTTCAGAATTATTATCCTCCCTTCAATTCCACTTTAGCCAGTTTATCTACCCTACATAATAACCATCTTTTTACTAGTTTGGTTTGTAATAAACTATCATCTTATTGGTAGGCTTAACCGCATGTATTTTTCCAATCCAACAGTAACACTCCTCTGCAAAAAATTCGCAGTGGTTAATGGAAATAATAATACGTTTGGCCACTATTATTAATTGTTCTATTAATTTGTAACGTTAAAACCATCATTACAATAAAAAAATGCTCGAAGAGACAGGTTTGGTTAGTGTTTTTGTTAAATCCAGTTCTGTTGTGCCTCTTGTTGTCATGTGAATAGCTACATTATCCCTGCAGTTATAAAACGGTTATTTTTTCAGGGTACGTGATATTAATTAATCGCATTTTCGATGCATATTTTTCATAATAGGAATAGTAAATATGGTTGTCTATGTGGAAGCGAAAAAGAATCCATCTTTTCTTTTATAGTCTGTTGTCTAATAATCTGCATAATTTTGTTTTTGATGAATTTCTGCATCCATTGTGACAAAGAAAACTTTTTGTGGCTAGAGAAAAATTAATAAAAATTAACGTTAATTTCGTTGCTTTTTTGGTGGGGATGGACATAAAAATTGTATCAGATTAAATTTTGCTTGATGTTTTTCAAAACGATTTTTGTGATTTTCATGAACTTTAAACTCGTATAAAAGACTGAGATTGAAAAAGTTCTGAAATACAGAACACTGAATTATCATTTTAAATTAGATTTCAAAATATGTCTTGAACTATAATTCCGTCTCATTCGCCTCTGAATTTTCGGGAGGGAAAGGTGGTAAAATTCTTGAAAGTTATTTCCTACATTTATATAAATGTGGAAGTTTATTCTCAGTGTGCAAATTAAATTTCAAAATATATTTTATTACGATATAACATAAAAATAGTTCAAAATTTGATCATGTCGAACAATACAGCGAATGGTTTATCTTTACATTTTTGAGGAACCTAGTTTTTTGTTGTAAATCAGTGGATTAAAAGGAGGTGTCAAAATACCAGGCAGAATATTTTAACTTATTCCTCTTTCTGTTTTAAAATATTTTGATTGTGTATGCATTAGTTGCACTTCTTATGTATTTTAAGTTTCAAAATTCTGTTGAATGCGAAACAAACGGCTCTTAGAAGCACTTTTTTATAATTTCCAGTAGAAAAATGCAACCCAATCTGAGATCAGTTTCCAAACGAGAAAATGGATTACAGAAATTAAAATCGGAATTCCGGTTTACAAAATCAACACAGCAGCAGCAATGAAAAAGAAATAACGATGATAATTCTAAAATAAAAAAGAAAAGCCAGAGCATTAACAAAGTTTTCAAATCTTTTCAAAGAGTCTGAAAGAGGAAAGAATCTGCCATTCTTTGTTCTTAGAAGAACGTGTTCTAGAGGGACGCCTGAAACAGGAGATGGGGCGTCCACGGATTCCCTCGAACGGAAATCGAAGAATCAGGGAATTTTCGAATAAATTAACGGTGGTTTGAAGAAGCTAGGGAATTCGGGTGCTGTCAAGCTTCCTATTCTATGGGGAGTTGTCTTTGTTAGAGCAATGTGCTGTCACTATTGGCACTTTATCTCCGTTAGCAATGAGATCAGCTTGCAATTTCTGTCCTTGAGAATGACGTTGTTTTAATCTTTTGATATTTGAGAGCAAGCATTTCTGGATGAAGAGACACCTTGTGTCCTAGACAAAAGGATCTCGGATTGGACGACTCGACACGAGCACGCTCGCTTGAAGATGATGAAGAGGCGTACTTTTCACGACGATTATCGAAGCATCTGTTTTACAGCGAGGATTTATTCGAGTTCGATCTAGGGTGAAATGATCCGCCCTGTATCTAACGGGAGGCAACTTTTTTAAAATGGAATTAATGTTTGATTTCCAGCCCTTCTTCCTTTTCTGGCTTGTATTACCGGTATATCTGTCCTTTTAGGTTGAAGGATTGTTTCTGTAGACTCTTTTTATTTCTTTTGCATGTGAATGATTGCTTCTTCTAAAGCGATCAGATCTGGTGAACTTCTATCTGGGACGTCTGGTTACTTTACTTCCACTGAAATTGCTGGCGAATTCGAACAAATTGGACACTTGTATACGTAAATTTTCTTGTACAAATACCGAATTCTAGAAAATTGGTTGGCCAGATGAGTTGTCAGTGATAAGTTTTTGCAATACGACATCCTAGACATCTGTAAAATTTCCATTTGTTTTGTTATATTGGGTGCGTGCTACAATATTGTAATGTTAGATTCACTGTTAGTGGTGCAGTAACCTGACATTAATAAAATCAATATCCGAGTCCAACAACACGATTTAAATTCGTTTCTATATGTTGGTATCTGTAAACGTACTACTTGGTACAAGAACCGAACATTGAGAATTCGCAGTATCGAAATGCTTTAAAACCGAAGCTGATTTGTATGAAATAAAGAAAATTTTAAAAGCTACTAATAAATAAAAATTAAGGTAATTGCCGTGAAAGGAATCGAAAGGAAATACAACTTCAACAAATATATATAAAAAAATAACTAACTAATTTATATAAAAATAACTAATATGTGCATAAATACTAAATAGTTTCTAAAATATATAACAATTATTTCTCGAGTGTCGAATTATATGGCATAACATACACAAAAATCAAAATCCAAAGGCAACAAATTATCTTTATTGTTGGGGCAGACACGAGCTGTGTGCGCATGTCGCCGAATAACTTAAAATCCTTTAAAAGGAGGAACGATCTCTTTGTTGGAAAAAAGGCAAAATCGAACCAAAAAAATAGAAAAAAAAGATTGGGATATTTGCACATTTTGCCACTAAAAAATAAATGGTTTATTTTTACTTTTTCTGGGCTATTTCTCCAGATCCGGAAGGCCATAAGTGAGATTTACGTCTGTCCCTTTCTTCTTCCCTTATTTCACGGCCCACGGCCTCATTCGCACATTCCGCCATCTCTTTGATCCCGAAAAAAGGGTCCCTTCAACCCTCTGTGTGTTTTCTAACCGCTGCGAATGAAAATGCATAAAAATGACAATTTTATGACTGAGGCAGCCGTATTAATGTCCTTTATGGGAGCACCGATAGATTTCATGATTTTGAAAAATAACCGTTCGTTCCGATGGAATTATTATGTTTATATGCCTGGAATATCTTTCGTGATTTGTGTAAGAAAAAAAATAAAGAATAATGCTGTCTCCGTGTAATGTTATAAAATATTGGCGTTAAATATTTTCAAGTTTCGTTGAAGATTTTCAAGCAATATATTTCTTCTGCGATTTTTTAAAGGATTTTTTTCCGTCTTTCTTTAAAATGAAGGGTCATACTAGTTCATTTATTATACGTAGAATTCCAACGGTGTTAAAAATTTGTATGCAAAAGAAAGAAAAAATGTGTTGATAAAGATGATTTTATGACAAAAAGTGCAGAATATTATTGACAGAACGGAATATGTTTATCATTAATGTTCTCCATTTTCACATTCAGCTTCGTATAATCTATTTTTCAACACTCTAATCGGAGCATCTTTTGAACACTCATTAATTTAACATATTCTTTAGTGGTTTTAATGACAGATATTCCTGTCAGAGGGTTAATATGCAGAATACCATATTATAGACTGAAAAATGATATTTGATTAAAAATGACCGATTTTGTTGTCATATATGTTAAACGTACAGATACTGTTATAATGTGGATGCAACATCGTATTTATCATCAATGGTGGTTTAAAACCACGAAGGTACGATGATCCGGTGACGATGAATTCGAATGAAGCAGTTCATCTTTGAACGTATTATGTTCATTAATCGATCACCCTTTATGTTTTGGAAATGTAACTAACAGCCGTGGTAAAGTAAATTTACAAAGTAACCTAGAAAAGTGGCATGTTTCATTTTCGCAATGTGTAAGGAAAGGAAGTTGTTAACATAAATTTAACAGCTGTTTAACTAACGATCATGAAATAAGATTCGATAATATCAAGTTAAAATTCTGATTTTTAGTATTTTCTCTTTTGTAGTTGTGCACTTAGCACTTGGTAACACATCAAATTTTATTGATGTGTTACCAAGGGATTTAGGGATTTTATTGTTTCATCTTACCCCAGCGGCCGGGTATTCTCCTAGTAGGGTTTTTTTTGTAGTCAGTTGTTATCTGTCAACTGTCATGAGTTAATATCCCTCCAACTTTCAGTGATTGAATATCAAAGCTGTAACCGCATTAAAATTACGAGGAAAACAAAATCAGTAACTTTTCTAAATACCAAAATGCAATCAAAAACTGCAAATAAGCAAAAGAAACGTGAAAGAAATCGAGTTTAATACATTGATTACTGATGTAAACATCTAAATAGACGAAGTAATTACAATGGAACACACCAGGTAGCATCCAAGGACGGCGTGCTGAAAACACGAGTTAACTCGTATTTCGTCCGCAATGTGTTAATATAATTTCGCCAACTCCTTCCATTTTAAAATGCTGCTGGAAATTGAACTTGAATTTTAAATGATATTTTCAAAATATTTCTAGAAAATTCTATTACAGCGCGTTCAAGTTACCTTGTATGTTGTGCTAGCAAATTCAAAAATTATTTTAAATTTAAATTTGATAGTTGTGCTTAAAACTGGTCATTCTATAAATGCTCGCGAAATAATTTACAAACAGAGAAAGAAAAAGTGGTTTGAATAAAAGCGAATAATTCTAAAATGGTTCTTCTGGTAACTTCCCTCCCTCTTGCCTCTAATGAATTGATCTTTCTTCCTTTCCTCCATTTATTTCTTCATTTTAACTATCCGGCTTTTGAGCGTCTTCTTTTCTCTTATTAGTCGTTTTTGGATCTTTATTTTCAGACGCTCTGATTTTTAGTCGACTGGCTCATCTTTTTTTTCTCTTCACTTCTATTCTTTTGGTCTAATGATCGAACGATTTCCTGGTTTCATCTTGACACAGACGCACCTCCATTACAAGCTTTTTTTTCGTTACTTTTTTGTCGCCATTCTTTTTCTGTGGTAGTTTCGAGCAGAATCAAGAAGGCCCAGGAAAAAAAGTAAATAAGTAAATAAATCAGTGAAAAAATCCTAAATAAACTACGTTAGCCGACTAACGAGAGAGGTTCGAAATGAATCTTTCAAGTACTGCAAAAAAATAAATCTTTGATCGCAAAAGAAAGAGTTGAACGACTTTTTTTATACTATTAGTTGAAAAGTAAAAGAAACTTTTGCAGACTGTCTTTTTGTACAAAATTCTGCTAGAGAATGTTTTTTGTTAGGATAATTAGCGAAAAATAACCTTTAACAATACAATACAGAACATTAGCTAAAGTGTGAATCAATATGCTTAATGCACAAAAATATATAAAATACCGTTAATTAAATATATAGTTTGCCTTTAACTAAAATCTTTACCTGTTAAAAATGATTTATAACCTAAAAGTAATCATCTGATTGTTGCCAAACTATTGGAGTCATTTACTGAAACTACTGGGCGAAAATTCATTGAAAAAAGTAGGTCAGAAATTTTGACCAAAGATATTTGAAGACTTTTTTCCTACCTTGAGGATGTTATACTGAAGTAAATTGCGAGCGACACATAGAACATATAATAAATCCTTTTTATCTGCGATTTTCAAAATATAATTACTGTATCTTTCCTAGCATTATAAAAGTCCAACCGTTGATTTGGACATCCTCTTTCTACGATTCACTTTCGCCAAATGCTTATGGATTCGAATCATTTAAAAAATCATCCAGCAATGTTAATCTAATCATTTACCTCTTCACTGATTTACCAACTATTTCAAGACTACAATGACACGCGAATAATATTACATGCATATAATGACGATCAACGTAATGAATTCCCAAAATTATAGTTACTCTTGTTGAACGAAAATGTACATAAAAATGTTAGAGAAAAGATAAAGCCTTTTGAACAATTGTGAATAATGTTAAAATGTGAACTCACTTCTTTGATGTGTGCGACCTTAGGTTACCCTGATTGAACTGTTGCATTAAATGTACTAGATTTAATGCGAAATTATCTATGATCTGATGCTTGTTGATAAAAATTAGTTTTACGACAGGCTGCTTCTGAAGTTAAA
This sequence comes from Araneus ventricosus, assembly GCA_013235015.1. Taxonomy (NCBI): domain Eukaryota; kingdom Metazoa; phylum Arthropoda; class Arachnida; order Araneae; family Araneidae; genus Araneus; species Araneus ventricosus. The sequence continues at coordinate 260,367 of BGPR01000459.1, forward strand.
CCTTAATTATAAATACTGTATGTCGCATTGTTATTAACTTGTGTTTTTAATTATATTCATGTTAATTAGTTGAGGTATTATAAATTGTCCTTAACCGTTGTAAATATTATTAATCGTTTTGTTCTTTTAACAACTGATATAAACTCAAGTTGCAGCGGGGAAATACAACAGCAAAAAGTAATATTAAATTTTTAAATGTTAATTTATTATTTTACTTTTAAATGCTTCGAGTATGTAGACAAAATGCATAATATTTGACAGAATCTGCATAAAGTAGTACATCAATTGATATTAAACTACTAATGAATTTTCATTTAATCTTAATTGTCAGAAACATAGTATTCGGTTTATTTATTAATATTTCTCGTTAATAAATTATTGAAACATTCCAAGTTGAAAAGTTAACCATATACGTTTGAAACATCTTTATTTCTGTGGCTTTCTGTTGCAGGAGGGAAGCTTGTAATTCTTTCAGAGATAACGATTCGTTTGAATACAAAATTATTCAAAATAATGGGCAATGAAGCACTAAGTTGTTTTCAAAAGAAACATTCGATACTATTAAAACTCTCTATTGTTCATAAGTATCAATTCGTGCTCATTTCTTACCAACCATTTGAAATGCATGCGCACTTTAACCTATTTACAGCATAACAATCGCCTATCTATGAAATACCTTCTCACTTCAATGGAAGAGGATATGTCAAGGAAGTCATTGCCTTGCTGCTTTATTAATTGATGAAGAAACATAAAGCGTAGAACAAAACGTTCGGCCTTCAATCCCAACAGAGATTTTATCATAAACACAATTGTCTGTTGCTGGTTTTCGAATGCGTTCAACTATTCATATGCAAATTATGGTGCAGAACGGATTTTTTTTTAACTTTTGGGAAAATATAATGCTTTTGAAAGCATTAAAGTTGAGATATATCTATCATTAAGATGGTTTAAATAGTAAAGAGATAAATCAGATAGCTCGTATAAATCGCTCATGTGTAATATGTACAAAAATATGTCTCGGAATATCTGGAACGGTTGAAACGCCCCATTTTTTTTTCGTAGGAGATAATTATAAAGAGTAATAATATCAAGAGATATCTACCATAGGTGTTTAACCCCTTCTGTAGGATATAAATTGCCCTCTGAGCGAAAAGTAAAACTGGGACCAAACCCGCTGTAAAGGTATCAGTATCGTTAATCATATTAGCGATATGAAGCGGGTCATTTTCTAATATACTTACTTTGCCGATATTTTGCTTCTCACAAGTATCGTTCTTTCTCAGTAATTAATTCTCTCTGTTTGCCTTCTGGAATTTCCTGACAAATACAACGTATTTTATAAAGCTCTTTTATTGGCCATTCCAATTAACATTTTTTCAAAATTTATTTGATGATAAAACAGTTCAGTTTTAAAGATACAGAATAATCCCAACCGTAGTTATTCTTAGACGGTAGTTAATGATAATGACAAGAAATTGATGTTGTCATTGAATAAAAAATGTGATGACCTTAACCTGTACATTTTTCTCTAATATCAAAAGTGCCTAACAGACAATACTTGTTTTCCAATTTATTTTCATTGCATTCTTACAAGGCCACAGCTTGAGGAATGAGTATGGGAGGCAAGCATCCGTACATGTTATAGGGTCAACTGGCGACACACAAAGAACCGTACCTGTCAGTGGCTGGAGGTAGTATCATTTAGGGAAATGAGGAGATCGCTTTCAGGAGTGCTCTGTAAAAAGAAATCTGTGCCTTTCGGCATTGTAACAATATTGCTGCCAATAGCAGGTCTTCATATCTTTTCTAGAATGACGGAAATAGACTTTAATTATTGCAATATTTAGAAACCTTTTGTAGAACTATCCATTACTTACCTTTCTTCGAACATGCTTGAACCAGAAAATAGAGCGAACAACAGCGCCTTCCATTCGTTTTTGTATTTAACTATTCATTTCTGCTGAATTATATTCAGCATATGCCGGAAATGTTGCTTAATCTTTATGAAATTTCATTTCACGGGAAACCTCTGGCAACATATGCAGAATGTTTTTCGTTTTATTTCGTAAATTTAACAAAGGGACACTAAAATGATTATAAAAAGCTAGATGGATGTTCTACTTGTTTATTTTTTCGATAAGAAAATATTTAGAATTTTCTCTTTTCTGCCTAATTTGTTCCGTAATCCGTTTTATTTCGCCGAAACTTTTATTTATTGTGTTGTAAAAGCACTTTTGGAACCAATGCAATTTCCAGCGACGTAAACAGCTGTCTTGCATTGAACTCTCTACGCATTTTTTCCCCGCTGGAGATAAATGATGTCCTGGTTTATAAGCAAAGCACAACTAATTCTTGATTGTGGCCAACTTAATCGGAAATTTCTTTGGCGGTCAGAAAAGAGGCCTTTCCGACGTCTCCTCTCCTTTACAGAGTATAGAAAAAGAAAACTCCTTCTTTTCCTGAATGTTTCTTTTTTAGATAGCTACTGATTAAGTTATCCCTCTGCTGGATTGAAGGAACCGTATTTGGTGTGCTGAGAATTCTATACTAACGTATTTATACGTTGTAAAGGAGAACGGTTCTTTATGTTTATCTGTAAGATTTCTTTATTTTTGTGATTTATAAATAAATAATATAATGCGTATAAATTCTGTTTTCATTTTCATAGGAGAATTTAAAATTGTTTATATCCTCGAAGCCGCATGCACATTAAGGGTAGAAAGCCAGGTACAGGTAACTAATTTTAAAAATGGATAATTGGCGTGGATTTTATGAACGTGCCGCTTATGAAGACTGTAAAACCTACCCCGACCAGACCTACCCAATAGGGTGTAAGGCCTAATCTTACGAAGACTCAGTTTTACCAATAATGCTATTTCTGAAGACTCGGGACTCTTTCGCGCTTATACTGATTCCTGTGATAAAAACTTGCTTGGCCCGAGCCCGGCTGACTCTAATCTATTTCCCTTTTTGTCCGTACCTGGGGTTAAAGTAAATCGTCAACTTTTTGGGGTTTTTTTTTTTTTTCCTTCTTTTACTGTACATAGGTCGACAATCAATGAACGAATAATTCTATTTTCCGATATATAACAGTACCATAAATCATTACATTTATGAAACTTTTACCTAAGATTTCTTATTGCAATCATTCATTCAAATTATTTAGCTTTAATTTTACGAAGATATTAAGATGAAAATTGAAGAACCTTACGATGAAAAGGAGGAACCTTACGATAAGGACTTTTATCATATGGAGCAGTTTCCTTTTATATTTTATTCCATCCAAGGCAAGGTTTCAAAAGCAAAATTCTATCTCAATTCACTGTAGCTCGAATTCGCTCAAAAAAGGGAAGCAAGTCATTTTGATGAATAATAGGTGGCGGAAATGGATTTTAAAAAACCCGCTGATGCATCCACAAACAATATTCAATGGAATTACGTCCGCTATATAATCTCTTAACTCAAGAACGGAAGAAAAAATTTTCAAAAATGACGCTTCATATCTTTTCGAATGCTTACCTCCCCCCCTCTATTCTAGCTTCCATTTCTTTTCCTCCCTGCTCTTGGAGTTGGGAAGTCTATATTACGAGTTACGAGAGAAGCAAGAGAAATATAGATATAAACACATACAGAATAAAGAAGGGAGAGAAAAAAAGCAGTTATTAATGTGGTGACTCATCTCTTGGAGGGCAGCTTGCCAACAACCACAATAACGGCAACTCTGCTAGCAAACATGAAAAATAAATGTTTTCGGCTGTCACTGGGTTAAAAGGTTTCTGCTGTAGTTCAGTCTGTGTGGTTTCTTGTGTTTAGTATAGAACTCTTAATGGTCCTACACTTTTATGGCCAACTTCCGACTCTCCAAAAATGAAGTCTTCATCATATGAGCACTCTGTAAAAGTCATAAAAAAATAAAAGTTCTGATATTTTTTTATCGTTTACATTTTTAGTGCTAGACTAAAAGCTGAATACGATGAGTGTTCCATAATTTGCTAAAATCGAAATATTTTCGCTTCGAAGAAAATTGGGATCCGGATGAAATTAATTGAAATCTCTAAATAATGGGGCGGTTGACGGACTTTTATCCTTTCATTTTTTTTCTTGGTTTATTATATTGATCTGTGAATGTCAGACTGCATGGTACACTAGGCATCGAAATATCAGCAATACTTTCTTAAATTTTTAGAATCAGAATTAGCACATATGATGTAAGGTAATTTCGAGGACGATTAAAGTTGACAGTGAGAAATAAAAGACTAATACTTCAAGATTTCTATAAATGGTAGAGTTGCGTTTATTTTATATATTAAAATTAAGTGTAAAAAGCTAGAGGTTTATTTTAATTAATATTTCATTATTTGACGCAAAGTATATTGAAATTTTGAATAGTCTTGATCTAGAATTACGATGAATTGTTTAAAAGGATCAGGCCGTCTAAGAACGGATTGTGTAAGACCGGTATTTTTTCCCTGCTTCTTAAATTGTTTGTAAAATATGCGATTTTTATTATAAGCTTTTATTCAACTTGACTGTCGTGTCCTCAAATCTTGAGATCGATTTCTTACCCACTTCCAATCAAGCTAGAGCTTTGAAATTTAGCGCAGTGGCGGGTTTCCGGTGACAATGCAATATTCTGCAAAAAAATTTGCAATCTATACCTATTTTAAACCTGACAAAATATTAAAATGTTAGACCTATATTTGGGCGATAAAGTTTGGAAGGTGGTAACCTCACGTTACATAGGGTTGTAACAACACCACGAAGCTAACAGAGAATACTCTATACTTCCAGCGCTGCACCGATGAATGACGTAATAGCTTGTGTTTCTACGCGTCTTGGGTTTACTTTCTATTAGAATTCGCCAACAACCAGAATTTTTTTTTTTTACTTAGTGTGCGCCAAACATTTCGAACTCAAAGCAAAAAGAGAAAGTTGTGTAAATCAATTCCCTTTTTTTCTATTACATTGTTGATAATAATTGTAAGTTATCACGTAATATATTACGGATTTATATTTCAGAAAGTTAATGTCATTAAATCATTTTAAAAATGTAATATATGTATATAATAATTTTAATATGTGTTATATATTGGAGAATTCAATAATTGAATTTGGTGTACTATGCCTAACATGTCGTATGTATTCGTGTCAGCCGTCACTAAAAAGTAGAAAATAAATAAATAAAAATTTTAAGGTATTAGCTTTTATTCAAAATGCATTAAAAATGAGAAAATGCGTTTACATTATATTTTCGTCAAAATGAACTTAAAAGTAAAAAAAAATTCTGATTACAATAAAATGCATGATTCGAATAAAAGCGTGGGCGCCTTATATAGCACCTTATATTTTGTGTTTATTTCCTTAAACAAATGGAATATTCCTAGAAGGTAAATTCTGTGAATATTCCAATCTCTAAATATTCCTAGAAATGTAAACATATTTTCTCATTTAAAGTGCATTTTGGATAAAAGCTTATACCTTAATTTTTTATATCTGGCATATCTCTTATATGTTGTAAATATGCTTATTATTTTGTAGCTTGGCAGAAAAATTCTTGAAACAGACAGGGCACAAAAATTCGTAGCAGACAGGGAATGTTTCGTTTAAGTTAATAAAATCAATAATAAGTTTTTAAACTTTTTCCCAATTCAGGTAAAGGTATCTATGGTGGTTATCTTATTGAGTCTCTGTCAATGCATAGCCCCTAATTTTGTTCAAAACATTCTGGCGAGATGGTGTGAAATATTTATTTTATTATAATTATTCAAATATCATAAATATTCTATTGATTTCATATTTATATTCCTTGGCTTGTATACTGTTGAATTCTTGAATTTGTGTAACGAATACTTTTTAGATTTTGATTCGTTCACATGAGAAAAAAATCTTTTCTTAAAAAAAATCAAAAGAAATGAGCAACACATAAAATGTACTGTAACGCTTCAGTTATTGTTGCTGCGAGAAAAAATCCATGCCTGTAAAGTATATGCACGATTGATAATGCACTCAAACGTTTTATTTAGATTTGTATTTCCATTATAACACTAATAAGTAGAGCTAGCAGTCTTTTGTTTTTTGTCGCGTTTCTTTAAACAGAAGTAGCAGCTTTTTTATTGTCTATCGTTTTTGCTTAATTATGGAGCTAATTATATTTTTTATGCAAAAGAAATCATGTGCATCAAACCACGCGATCGTGTTACCGTGCTTGTTAATAATTTCACTTTATCTTTTATTAGTATTTTAATGGTGATGTAAGATAATTGTTTGATTCGCAGGATTTTTTTCCCATCTAGAATTTTAAAAAGGTCTAATTCATATGAATAATATTAGGTTTTATGATCCTAGATGCTAGTGAAAACTCTCGCTAAGATGGAAATATTTTTTTTCCATCTTAATACTAATGCATTCTTATACACATCCAGTAAATGGTAATTTATATCTCTAAAGCGGTATTGTATTTCACACCAAATTGAAAAAAAAGAAAACAGTGCCTATTAGTTTCTTCTTGTTGGAGAAATCATTTTATTTTAGATGACTGATTTTTTCGCTGGTTTATTTTGAATAATAAACTATTTTTCGCTGTTGCTTTTATTGATTTCTTCATCATTATCGTCAGATAAGCTATTGGAGAAACTGGGTAGATTGAAGTGTTTTTCGATTTGCAATGCGAGTCTTATCGATATGCTTCTTTTAACACACTATTCTTTTCTTTGCTTTGTAAAATAATTGAAAGAGCCAACTTGAAATGATTATTAAAACAATATTTATTCAACCACGAATAAACAACTTACTTGGACTGGATATATGTTGCATACTGATTTTAATTCACTTATTTAATGTTTTTAAATATTAATAATTGTTATTTTCCTAGTGTAGAAAATGCGGTCCTTGCATAGCCTTTTGGCTATGCAAATATCTTTTTACAGCATGGTAAAACTCAATTCGAACAAACGAACACTGAAGATGTTGAATCGGTTTGATGCTTATGCTTTTCCTCTCTTTTGACTAACCATTCATTAATTCAGAATGCTTTATTTGCACGATTGTGCTAGCTTTTATTATTATTCCGCGGTGTTTATG
>BGPR01000459.1:273962-292480 GCA_013235015.1 Araneus ventricosus
GTGATCTGGTCAGTTTACACGATGTTCCACTATCAAATGAGGATTATAAGTTACGGAGTAGCTGTAATTATGTTGAAAGATTGATCCATTATTCATGAAAAAGTATCCTTATGCGCAATGTAAAAAATCCCAATTCTAAGAACTAAAATTATTGTATTAATTACAATCATGCAACTTCAGTAGATGACAAGATTCTGGTTTTGTATTTATTAATTTTAAGTTATAAAACTTCGATAAATATTATTTAATTGCATGTGTATATTAACTATTTAAATTGTGTATATCTTTATTGGGACACCCTGAAATTTTGTTATGTTGGGCATTATTGTAAAGTAGCCATGGTTACAGCCAGAAGTAAGAATTTCTTGTTAATATCCATGAAGTTATCAGTTTTCATGCAGTGAAACATTTTAGTATCGCGGGTATTTTTTCAATGATGATATTGCACCATTCCGATATTTGTTCATGCCATAACATTTCATTAGTCAATAACAATGCTCTTCATCGGTAGGGAAAACAAATCGGGAAAGTAAAACAAGAAATTGAAATATCGAAACTATATTTTTATTGAGCTAAATTATTACATAAATCTTTTAAGTTCTGAATGCAGTTCCACAGACCTGTAACGTATGTCTCAGCCTGTCTGAAAGAGAGAGACTTCTGTTTTTGTTGGTGGTGATACCTATCCTTTGGGTTGCTTCGATTCACCTTTCTTTTTTACCCTGTAACACAAACCGGACTCTAAAAGTGTTCGAAAGAATGCAAAAGCTTTAGGGAAGGATGCCAACTGAAATGTGCGATAACACTTTTTGTCGGGTTATTTATTTTTATTTGCTTTTTTCATTACTTTCGAGCTTTTTACTGAGATATCGGAGGGTCCTTTTAAAGGCTTTTCTCATCTGGCGCCACGGATCGTTTTGCATTTGTAAAGAACTTATCCAATATAAACGGCGGAGGAGATAACTTTGGCTTTTCGGAGAGCAGAATACTAGATCAGGCTCTCTCAGCCAATCACTATGGAGTCCATCATCCGATGCGAATCCTATTGGATCAGGAATAGCCTTCTTATTTTGTTTCATTCCAGCGAGAAGTTTTCAGACTCCGTTTCCTCGGTGAAGTCGTTTGCATGAAAATGCCGCCCACCACCGTCTACAAGAGGGCGCTTCCTAGTTCTAAATGTTTAAGTGTGCTTACTGGAAAGAGACGAATTTCTAAATCAGTAGACGTGGAGGATGCAATTTCTTATTCCAGCTTCTTTATTTAGTTTAAGACATGGCATACTTGCTTTTTTATGGCTTCAAGAACTAGAACGCAATGATTTTTGCAGGCATAAGCATTGGCTATCATCTTGTTCATGTAAGGCGCCGTTTAGGAGCACATCCCTTTTGATAACTTGCAGGAGTTGCGTCGTAGCTATTAATTTATTGTAAGTTTTGAAGTGCAGGTTCAAAATTTTGTAATTTTCAGAACACATGTTGACTGAAAACTGGAGTTAAATGATTTTTAAAGCTTTAGTATTTACTATCTTACACATATACTATGGCCATTCCTAAGAGTGGTAATATTGCTTTTAATTGGCTAGAATTTTTGAACCTATAGGTAACATTTGCTGTGTAACCTGTGCTGTAAGGTAACATTTCTATATAGTACGCCATTGCTTCTTTACACTTAATTTTGGTCTTAACGGAAGTATTTCTTTTCTTGTGGAATAGTCTGTTAACAGCCAAGGATAACTTATATTTAAACACATTATAGATTCGGCAACCTTTCATTCTTTTATTTGTCTCTATGATTTTGTTGCAGTGTACCTTTAGCAAATATATATTTCTAGAATTCCGTTATATTCTTTTCCTGCCTTTATATTTTTTCGATAAAGCAGGAACTTCGCCTATTGAAAACCACAATCGACTGATATCTGGAGACATAGCTTTTTCATTTACTTCTAGGAATTGTACCGTTTCTAAAAAGTTGTATTCAATCTTGATATGTCATATCACCTACTTCGACCAATATTACATGTCACGTTAGCCAGTACCTTCTTAAGAAACACATTGATTTCATTATAAGAATTTTTTTAACGATCAGAAGTCCATTTCCTTTTTTCATATATTCTTCATTGAAACGTATAATATCCTTTATTTCTGTCATAATGTGGTGAATATTTTTAAAAGTTCATTTGTTGCTTTATTAGTTGATTGTAAAATTCCATCTATTTCAATTCTGTAAATTTCCTCAAATATTATTAAATGTCCCCTTATTGTAATTGAACTATGTTTTACGGTTTTTTTCCCAAATATATCTAATGCATAAAAAAATAGGATCTTTTAGAATCTGCGTGTTTCAAAATGGTGATCTCTGAAATTGTCAAATGAATAATAAAATCCATGCAGTTTTCATCATTATGTACGCAATTATTCGAGGTAGATACAGGAAATGTGGAATTTAAACTAGGACATATCGGATGGATGAATTGGAAAATGACGGGATTGAGATGAATATAAAGCTTTTAGTTTTCTAAACCTTTTATTACCATTGCCTCTTTTTCAAACAAACCCTTTCTTTGAAGGGAATGCTTCACTTTCGCATTTTTGCCAGCCACTGTTACCCTAAGCCAAAGCTTTCCCAATTTTTTCCACTCGCGATCTCTTTTCGGGGTTAACAAATTTTCAAGACCCTATTCTTTATCGCTATCCCGAAATTCGATAATAAGAAAGTTAAGCATTAATTAATTATAAACAGAAAGAAATTCAATTTATAATTGTTATTCATTGCATTGATTATGGAAATTCTTTAAGTCAAGATGATTTGGGCAATCTGTACTTGGAAATATTGAATAATTTGAAGGATGTAAGGATTTTCTGCGAACACAAAGTTTAAGAAACACTGTTTCATGCCCGAGAATCGACTTTTCCTTATAATTCCTTTCCCTCTGTTTTCTATTTTATCTCCTTTCGTTGAGCTGGCATTCTTTGTTTTCTTTTACAACGCAAATATGAACAAAAAGTCCTATCTTTCAATCAGTTAGTTCTATTTCTAAGAGTATATTCGCTCTATCCGCAATATAAACGTTGCATAAGAGATCCCATTCTTTAAAAAAAATCTGCCTTAGTTCTGATTACGACGTGAGTTATGCATCTATTTATCAGTGACCTAATAATATGAAATTCAGTTGGGAGGGGGAAAGAATTGCTATATTTTTTTCCAATCCGAACTAACGGGATATTGATAATTTGCCATTAAATTTTCCGGTTGAGCAAGTTAATCTAAAAGATAAGACGGCGTTCTCTGCTCTAAGAATAGAAGTAACTATCTTTCTATTAAATCTGTTGCTTGTAACATCCCGCCGTAATGAGAAACGACATTAGGCATAGAAGGGTTGAAGACCTTAATGGGATGCTGTTGTCATGGTTACCGATAAAGTTCCTTAACTGTATCTGTTAAAAGTGCATTGTGCGACGTCCCTTTAAGCGCTACTTACGAAACAAATATTTTTCCGATTAAGGCCAATAATTGACATGAAATTTAAAACAGTTGGGGAATATCCGGAGTTTCGGCAATTCATTCGAAGCTCCAACTTTTGCCTTCAGAATCATTTGGGGGAAGAATTACTTTTTATCTCGATTCAGTTGCGTTCAATCGAAGAATGAATCAGTAAATGTTTACAAGTTAACTGCAAAATTATTTCATGATATACTAACTAGGAATAAAATAATTTATAACCTCAATTAGATCTTCATTGTTCATAGAATAGACTTTTATGTCGATATTTATTATAGTGGTAATTATCATTATATCACTGTGATTTATATATCAAACCCTAAGTGAAAAAAGAAATCAAATTTACTCGGTCTAAAGAATTGGTTTCAATTTGTGAGTTCGTTGCAATTAATTATATGCCAAATGATGGGGATGACACACGAACCAGTACCCCTTTCTTCAAACTTCCGCATCACAACAGCGAATGGATATTTGACCACGATGGGTGTAACATTAATCAGACTCGCTAAAACGACGAATCTTTGCTGGAATCAGATCTCGAACCCGTGTCTATAGATAAAGACAGACCTTGTAAGAAATTTCAAATCAGGAATTCAACATATTATCCAGAGGAGATCTACGTTACATCAGTTCAAATTTATTTTTGGCCCTTTCTGCTTTCAGTGACTTAAGATGGGTGACAAATTTTTTGTCACCAAATGATAAATATTTCTTTCCTTAATATATTTAAACCAGGTTATGACTCATTCTCTTAATTTATTTCAATGTTTTCTGCTTATTTATCTTCATTTCGGTTGCATCTAATTGCATTTAAACGGTTTTATAAAAGTCCAAGGTCAAATAATACTAATTGACGGTATTCGTCCTCCTAATTATGTGGCATAAGTTTCTAAATGCGTAGGAAGTTACTTGTTGCGCATTATTAAACTGCAATACCCTACGGAGAATAACTAACACAACATCCACTGATGAATATTTGAAGGCCTCGAGTTTTTCTTTTGTGTTAGTCAAAAATTTTTTTCTGCTAGGAAATTCGACGGAAATGGACAAGTCGTTTTTTAAAAATAAAGAAGAAAAAGAAAAGTTAAAGCGAAATGAGCTGCCACCTACGCACGATTTGTTATCATCAAAGGGTGACATCATATCCATTTCGAGGCAATGGTTTTTGTTTGAGTTGTCGCTAGATGAGGTCACCGCTTCTAGTCACAAGATAACTAGAGAGCGAAATCGCAAGTTTCAAACAGAGCACACAATTGTTTTCGGAATCTCCATATAAGGCATGGTTCGTTCTGGCTGACATGTTTATAGTTTTGAAGAGAGGACGTGAAGAACTCGTCTTGCTAAAAATCTGGTCACATCGTTTAAATTAAAGTGACCAGATTCTCTCTACTTCAACCCATGGCCCTCTAGATGTTTTGGTAGATGATGAGTAATATAAAATTAGAGGAACTTGGGAAAATTAGCCTAATTATTTTGTTTAGGAAAAGTGTGAACACTTGTTTAAAATATGGAAGAAATAAACTATTAAAGATTTGCCAAAGTAAAGCAGGAAGAAAAATAAGTTTAAAACGGTATATTCTAACTTTTATTGGTATTCACCATTTTTGTTATTTTCACTTCGTAGTTTTCTGAACTATGAATTTGTTTCAAGAATTCTTTTCTCTTTTAAAAAAATTCGCAGAGTTCAACAAGGCTTTGAACGTCAGTATTTACACGTATCCAGATACTATTCGTATGTGAAAATATTCTTTCAGAATACAGTAGTTGTAGGTAAACCACAGAAGAATTCCGCTCATCCTAAAAAGATATGAGAAGAAACATGGGTCTTATCAAAACGTAGAACTGGATGACCATATTCTGTGTGGAGGAAAAATTGGGAAGAAATCGTCAGGATCTAATTAATTTTTAAAATTAAATCTTATTTTGTCAATTAAATTTTTTTATTAATAACTTTTTATTTATATTATCAAGACATTCTGGCAAGCCGAAACAAAGAAGTAAAAATCAGGAGTTCAAACGCTTTACGTAATTCGTATTGCACAGTTAAATTATCAGTTTGAATTGTTTTATTTTTATGACGATATAAATTAGAACCATTTTATTTATTATAAAATAAAAGCTGATAAAGTGAAAGACCGGTTCACAAAATGTACGACATGTTAAAAATGAAATGTGGTATTAAGATTTTTAATAATTTTTCTGTGAACTATTTATCATAAGCAGATCTTTATTTCCGAATAAACACTGATATGTGTTAAGTTTACTTGACGAATATTTTGAAATTACAATGAAGCATTGATAATTTAGCCATTATAATATGGAACGTCGGAAGATTCAGGTCGGCTGCTAATCAGGTTAACCTATTTGTAGAAAATTATGGAACTACTTGCCAAAGATTTATTGCAGTTTGTTTACTTTCAATAAAGAATACAATTATAACGATACTGATTTCAAATATTATGTCACTCTTTGTCAGCTATATCTTTAACCCTTTACCAGACATGAGACATTTCCGCGGAAACGCGGATTTTCGCTTTTTCCTCGTCGGATTTTATCATTCTTAATTTTCCTTTATATAATAATCTTACAATATTTTTAATATCTCAAGCACTTTTTGTATAAACTTTTTTATTTTATTGTTCAATTAATCATATATATTTTACTTCTCTGTATTTATGTTTGGCATGATTCTTTATTTATGAAGTTCAGCTTTTTTTGTTCCAAGCCTGTGGCATGTCTGCTTTTGCGGACAGGTAACTTTTTAGAACACTCGGATCAGGTTGGCGCACTTTATACTCCATCCTATTTTTTCGACTCTTATGCTTATTTAATTATATAAAACTTAAGATTAGGGGCTTCAATGGATGAATAATATGCACATTTGTGTCCGAATTTTACCCTCTATCCTCTTCTTTAACTGGATTTCCTACACTTCAATCTCGAAATCGGTGAATGGTGGCGCACATTATACGACGTATCTGTCCGCAAAGAGTTAATGAAATTTGCATACTGATTGTGATGGGATAGCTTTCTTTGAGATTTTTAAAAATTGCATTTAACCTCGTTTGTGCAAATTAATGATACTGGACTGAATTTGTTTTTCAAAACAATCTTGAGATTTTAATTAGATAGTTTCCCAACGCCTAAATACCCCCTTTTTATTTTATAAAAAATCATTTTCATTTTAAAAGACCTAGTTATAAATTTTTATTCTTTGAATTTTTTTTAGAATCTTCCATTTTTATCTTATATAGGCGTGTTAAGAATAATGGTTAATTATTATTTATTAGTGAGTAGAGTATCATTCGAAAATAATTTGTTTATATTAATTTTTAATGGTACCTGAATGATTGCTGTCAGTCTAAAGTAAATTTTTAAATATTAAACAAAAGTTCTACATCAAATATTATTTTTCTACTTCTAAAATTCGATTTTTAGCACTGTGACATTTTTCAAAAGATGCCGACTCATTAGCAGACGATTTTTTAAAAAATAAAATATTCATATATCTGGCGTGAGAATGGAATTGTTTGCCTTGGATCCATACTCTTCACATCGACCAGGTATTACACATATGTGTATCTTTCAGAACTCGGTACTTTTATAATTAATTGCATACAATATTAATATTAATCAATCGCATTTTATCACGTTTCACGCGGCAAGGGAATATTTTCTTAAAAATCTTTTTTTAAATAATAATATTAATTGCATAAAGCAATGCTAGGGATGTAACGAATAGTGATTTGGCCGAATACCTACTTTTTAAAAACATTTTACTTTTGATTTTAAATAAAATACTGCTCAAATTTTAAATGAAAAAAAAATTTTATTATTTGCATATTTAAAAAAATATTTACACCTTGATGCATTCTAAAATATTAATGCATGTTCTAAAAATACTAATTCCAATAATAAAATGTGAGAAACACTCTTCATTTTGGAAAGAAGTAAAAAAGTCATCGTTGCAGAGCATGGCGATGACAATCACAAAAGAAAATTCAGTGGAGAAATTAAAGTTATTGGAAGTAAATTCCTATTTTTATAAACATTTCTAATAGCTAGGACAGAATGTTCACTTAATTGGTGAAAAAGTTTAAAAAATCATGGAAAAATGTGATTCAAGATTTGCAAATTTAGCAAGAAAATATTTTTCAGCTCTTTAAAGCACAGTATATAGCGAACACTTAATTTCTGAAGCTTGTAATGTATATGTATGAAACCAAACAGAACAGACTTCTTCCTGAAAATGCTGAACAATTATTGTTCTTGCATCATAATTTCAGATTTTACAATGATAAATGATACGCAACATTATTAAATACACTTAACAATGCAACTTTAATTGGGTAAATGTTAGGACATTTTTTAATAAATGTTCTGAATAGTAATTCTGCAATATTTTTTATTAAATATATTTAAAAGTACATTTAAAAAACTATTACTCTGAATATATTCGGCCGGATATCTGTTTAGTATTCGGCAAAAGTGCCGAATATTCGTTACATCCCTAAGCAATACTATCATCAGTGAAATTGGCGTTACTTTGTTTTTAGCATTTCCAATTACAGCGAGCCATTAGAAAATATCCGCTTAACTATATTACTTTTAAAAAAATCAAAATAGCTACAAAACACGTCAGCTTATGTCGCTTTAGTCTCGCTTTTTTTTTGCTATCTAATAAGATGACCCCTCCTTAAGAAGACATAGAATACTTGAGATGCTTATGGATTCTACATCATTTTTGTGTCAAATTATAAGGCTTATTAATGATTAAATTTTAGTTTATAAGCCTAAATATGCGATAATTCGATGCACGTCAATATGACGGGCGCAAGATTTAGGGGTTAATATTCATACATCATAACTATATACGAAATTGAACTTTATTAGTTAAGAAAAAGGATCGTATGCCGTTTAAATGTATTATCTTTCAACAATGAATCACCCTCTTTGTAATTTCCTTTATACAAATATAGGGAAGAAATTTTTGTATTAAATCTGAAATATGACGTTACAATACAAACGAAATTTTTAAACGCTATCAGAACATAAAGATAAAAACCTTCCTGCTGTATTTAATGATTAAATAGCGCTAAGTTTTTGAAATGGAAAGGAAATAATTTTTCTCTCGGAAACCTTTTATTCGTATTAAAAATATATATTTCTTTCTGATATTTTAACTAATGAAAATAGTCAAAGGCAATTTTCTCTTTCGAAATAAATGCCAAGGGAAGGAGAACAAATTTAAAAACTTAATTTTATTACGAACCTATCCGAGGAAAAGAACTTCATAATATCGGCAAAAATGATATTCTACTCACTGTTGAAAATTGCTTGTAAGTGGGAAAAAATGGGTCGTTTTTTTTCCACATTCGAAAGACATATCTTTTAACTAATATAAATATACGTAGAGACAATTCTCGAATTCGGAAACAAATACCGAGAGAGATAGAATGACGAATGAATTCGAAAACTAAATATTATTATCAAAATATCCGAAAGAGAACTAACTTTAAGAAATCAATAAAACTTTCGTATTCTACTCAGAAAAGAGCGTAAAAATATTCTGAACTTCGAAATGTTGCTGCAGGGCCTTCCTATCGCATTCAAGTTTGAAATTTTTCTCCCGGTGAATTTATCGTCTGCCATTTTTTCCCCCTCAACGAATGGATCGTTTGAGTTTTAAAGCGAGGGAGATAAAATGCAATTCTTGCACCAAATGATCATTTTTGCTGATGGAAGAATGGCAGATCAGCGCTCTCTGATTCTTCAAATCCTTGTAAACTTTTCTGTGGACTACGGAAAATAGTTTACTGTTACATATGAATGGGTATCGATGGATGAATAAGATTTGTATTCTTTCCAAACATCTTCTGACAAAAGGAATTTTTCTCTCTTCACCGATCAGAATAAAAAAAAAAATTACTTTATTTTCCTTGACTTGAAAATAAATAACAAGATTTTATTCCTTGACAAAATGTTGGCGCCTTGAAATTCTTTTCACTTTAGGATCATATTTCTACAGAAAAAAAGGAGAAGTTCAAGATATTTTTAATTTTAAAAATATTGCATGAAACTATAAAGATCAGCCTTCGCTATTTATTCTTCTAGACCTTATATCACTCTGTTGAGCATTTCGATGTGGAAATATTCCTCTGAAAATTTAAGAAAAACAATATCTTGAATTTCAGTATATCGTATCTGAAAGTTGAATAACGGATAAAAAGTGTGCATAAAACACATTTCTGGCATGAGCGGGAGACGGAGAGAAGGATTGATGCTCCGGGCGTCAGTCTAGGGGAGTTATATCACTTTTTAAAACCAAAAATGATGAGGTCACGAATAAATAATACAATGCCCCTAGTGTAATTTATATGTGCGAAGCTGTTGATGAGCGAAAAATTCATGATATCCCCAGAGGCTGCAGTACCCTCGCTACGCCATTGATTTCTGGTTGGATTGATGTCGGAGGGAAAATACGAATTATGAGCTGAATTTTTTTAAAAATTTAATGTTGTATGCGTTCTACTAGTTCCGAAATTCCGATCTATTAGCTTCAGAGAACTGTTTCTAACTGCTAATTCAATTTTGAAGTAAATGATTGTCGAAATGTCACAGCTATTTCATTTTACTGTAACCTTATTATTAGAATCAATTCATGCTGACGTAATACATATCAAATGTACCTCGCTGATGCGGATCTTTTACTTCATGCTTGTACTATTACGGCACAGATCAGCGTCAGACATCGTGTATCTATATGTTAAATAATAGACCCATTTAATTTTGTCATGTGACTGTGAGATCACTTGAGTTGATTACATTCAGTTGATTGAATAGACACTTTTTCTTCGGTTTTTAATGACAAAGTAATGTTTAAACCAAGAAAGAATATTCCTAAAAGTTTTATGAGGAACTGCTTAGGTAATGTTAATGAAATTAAGTTTTGCATCGCATCACGATTTAAAATATTTGCAAAACTTAAGTCACTAGTAGAAAAATGATTTTAATTTTCTTTGTTTTGTCGGAAACTTCATAATTATTTTTCTACATTTGTTTTAATTATCAAATATTTTAGCATCTTATACCGTTCTTAATGATGACAGTATGACTTAAGGCTAACAGCATCGTACTTTTTTAAGTTCTTCAAAAACTAAGCTTTGTAAATGAACTTATGTAGAAATAAAGCATTGTGAACTAATTTTGAAATGACGTTTTCAGTGTCCAAATTAAACCGAGCAGTATGTTCATTAATTTTTTTTTCTTCTTTTGTCTTTTTTGAACAAAGAGCAGAGGACGCAATTAATAAAAACCGGGCGAAAATCGATACGGTATCGTCTGCTTTTTCTCGACCTTCATTAGTCTGTTCCGGTTGGCAACGAGAAAGAGAAGGAAAGAGATTAAACAAACGACTAGGCAACCGCTGCCGACAGGTACAACTCAACGCCACTTCAATGTATAATACTATCAAATAAGTTTCATAAAGTTTTCATTATGATGAATTGACGTTCAGTGTTGAATGTATTGGTTATGATTAATTAGCGGTAGCCAGCTTTTGTTGAAGATTTTATCATATGAATTCCATATGCTTGTGCTGTTGTTTTAATTTTTTTCTTTATCATTTAATTTTTTTTTCTTTTCTCATGTCGTTAAATTTCACCATCCGATTGATTATTGTTTTTTTTTTGTAAATTATAAGTAGAGAAGTAACAGAAAAATAAATTTTGTGAAAGTACAGTTTTTAATTTACTTTACATTGCACATTAAAATTGAGGTAGTTAAAATCTCGTCTTTTACTTATCTCGATATAATATTTATATCATAATTATATTATTATATCTAGTACGAAAACAGTAATTTGTTACCTTAAAAAGAAATTCTTATCTTCTGAATTGAGTGTATTATATTCACTGTGTGTGTTGTGTAACTGCGTAGTTAATAAACTGGATGCTTTAATAATTTGTTTAATTTTTTTCTTAATGTATGAATAAAATGCTTTTTATTTCATTTCGACTGTCAGTTTGGTTAATTTTTTTATTTGTTTTACAATACTGAAAATTTGATTGTCTTAGCAAATTATTCGTTTTTAATAATTTTCTTTGCTCGTGAGATGTTCTTTCGAATCACTGATACTTTATTTATTTTAGTAACAAAATTAAAATAATAGTAATGGAAATTTCTTTGTATTTTGATTTACATATATGTCAGAGTTGTCAGTGAAGTATATTATTCGCAATGAAAATTAATAACATTAAAGACAATTCGAAAACGCATCATTAACTAATTTTCTTCTATCTAGTTCATTCATATTCTTTCTTTAAGCTAAAAAAGTAAGAAGAGTAAAACTTTACTATGTATCATGTGGCCAATTTTTCCTTGCTTTATTTAAAGAAAGTATGGAAACATAACCATTTTGCTGTTAAAATATTTATCCAATTTCTATGATAAATCTACTTCGGAAAGCAGAAATAGAAACGAATGAATGTAAAGATAAAATTCGGGGAAATTAAATACCGTCTTTTTAGCATATTAAAATCATCAAGAGCATCGCATTTTCGAATGATTTAGGTTTGAAAAAACAGGAGGTTAAGTGAATGCACATTTTAATTCATTGTACGATAAATTAAACAGAAGTGCCGACATATTTATTTGAATAAAAACAATAAACGTAAATGATCCTTTTTATTGGTTTCGTCATACATTCGACTTTTGCATTGTTTTCGATTTATTATTTTCTTTATTTGGGCAGCTGTTTTTCACTTACACGTCATTAAATAGGGGAAATTTTTTTATGTGTCACCCAATACATCATTTCAAATAATCTCATTACACATCATATCATTAATGCTTGTATGCATGATAAAAAAAGAATGCGCGTATATCCCATTTAAGATAAATAATATACGTATAGCTCCATTCAAAGGACATGAAATCATTAATAACGTTTTATTAAGTTTTTTCTTCTTATTTTTTTCCTTCCCGTTTATGAAATCATTTTTTTTTCTTTCCTCCCCAAAACAAAAGAATAAAGAAATCCGCAACATGCTCGAGAAGCTAAAAACTGACTACCTCTTGCTTTCCAAAGCTTATTTAAAAATGAGATAAACGTTTTATTTATTTATTTATTTTTTTCTTCTTTTAGTTCTTTTCTAATGAATTGCTTTGGTTTTCTTTTACTTGACAGAAAAAATAAATCCAATGTCTTTTAAATATAATTTCGGAAAATAGTGCGTTTAATATTAATTTTTAATATTCGTGTTAATCAGAAGTTTTTTTACACATTTCACCCTATTATTTAACTTCTTAGAATTTGTCATCATGAAAGAAGCATACTAATAAACCCTGTTTCTTAAAAATGCATGCGAGGGAGGGGTAGCCTTGAACACCTAAATTTTCATTGAAATTTTATTCCAAACAAATTGGTAAAATACAGATTTTGATATTTATGAAGGAATTTAATACAGATTAATTCACGTATTTTTAAATTTCAAAATATTTTTAGATCTTGAATTCGATGTTCTGTTCATGTTAATATTACTGTATGAAGGGCATTAACACCTTTGATTTTTCAATAGACAGTATTTGTTATAAAAGTAATTTTACTGATCCAAAAGAGAGAGATTATACAATAGACTGTTTATCTCAAAATTGATTTGCTAAAATCTAGGATATTTTTCTAATTTCAAAGTCATTATTTAGAAGCAGCATACTTACATTTCCTGTGAACTTATCTTTTAAATCCTAAATTAATATCTCAGTCAACCAAAATTCCAACCATGGCATGCATCATTTTATATTATTTTGAACGCTTCTAAAGGCATTTTACATATTAAAATATTCTTGTTGTATTTTTGATAGAAAAAAATAAACACAATCCTGTACACAAGTACTATTTTTAGCTCTTAAAAATATTCGAAGCATACATTTTCTTTAAAGAGCATTTTTCAATTAATAATTTATTTCTTTTTAAAATGAAACTTCCTTCTCAACCAAAAATCCAACCATAACATGCATCATTCTCGGAACATGTGAGAGATATTTTGCATTACGAAATTACCATGGATTTTAGTTTTAGTATCTGTTCAAAAACATGAAATCCAACTGTGTATGTTAAATATCTAAAAAGCCTAAAAAATTAAAATTTGAAATTAAATATCGCTTTAACTATTGAAAATTCAATTCAAGCTGATTACAACTGCTCTCTGGCTTAAACAAACAATGCTAGCCATATATTTAGTTAGTTCTTTTTACCCAAAGGAGTGGACTCTGTACCAGGTTGGTATACAAATTGATTTATTGGTTTGGGACTTGAATTGGACGGGATTTTATTCAAGTAAGTGATCTGTTTGAAATATTTATAACAGTTATTGGACGCAGTTTTTTTTGGGGGTAAGTGAACAGAGGGGTATAATAATAACTTCTGCTGAATTAACCACGGAAGACACAAAAATTATCGCATTTTTGGACTTATCCAATTTTCTGATAGAAAGTTGTGTTGCATATTGTGGTTGGAATGGTTGATTATCAGAAAACCGTTTTTATTGTAGAGAAATATGTCATAAAGAGAAGCAAACGTTGAAATGTTTTGAAACAATAAAATTGTTTTTAATGAGATTTTTGTTTTGTTTCTTTCTTTTATTTTGTCACTTTATTTTCCCCTCAAAGGTCAAATTTTATTTTTTCAACTATTTAAATTAATTGAATTTTGTAATAATGAATTCATATAAACTTATATTTCTTGTCCAAATTTGGGAAGTGATTTAATTTTTTAATGTTTTTCTTTGGCCAGTTTTCGTTCAAAAATGTTTCCTTGGCAGAAATGAGAAATGTTTTTCAGCAAGAAAACAGTGGTATGGATTTTTAATACCAATTGACTTAATTAATTTCTTGAAAATCCTGTATTGTAAATTTTCATTGTGTCCGTTATATTTGACAAAAGAAATAGGGTAGTTTACCAGCTGTTGAAAATGACTAGTTACTCTCGACTATTACTAATTTCAGATTTAATTTATTTCGAAACTAAAAAAACAAAAACCGACTGTTATCGAAAGCTCTCATGGGATCTTTTTCAATCAATTCCTCATCATTTGCAAACAAATATTAGTTCAGATAATGATATTGACGTAAAGCATGTCATAAAAATTTCCCAAGTAATTATTTTTATTAAATTTCCTTTTGGTTACCATGCTTCATTTCATATTAATTTCCAAGTTTGAGGTGGCGCTAAAAATTTTAAACTGATATGGGTTCACGAAAATTTTTGAAACCCGTAAAGGAGTCATGAATGGGAAACGTTTAAGATACCTTTATTTATTAGTTTGTTATACTTGATCTGAAATATTCATTCTTACAGATTCATTCCTACATAATTTTCCATGGAAATGCAAAAGTCGATAGTAATAGCATGTTAAAGTACATTACTTCCTTGGGTTTCATATCCGTATACATGTCCAAGGTTGGGTAAATTACTCTGTATGGAATATACAGGCCATGTTTTATCTGAATTTTTAACACAGTCGTGAAGCGTTTTTCATTGTTTTCTGCAGGAAAAGTAGAATGTAATAAATACTGAAGAGTAGTGAAATATTGTCTTGCAACAAACCTGAAAATATTGTGCATATGCGTAACTTATTTCTCAACAGAGCCAATTATTAGGCTGTGATAAGTATTGAGATGCGAATAGCAATGGATAAAATCTCATTTAATCTATGTCACAAAAGAAAATATATATTAGTGGTTTTTATCTCTTTAGTGTTGCTGAAGGGGAAATAAATCTTTTACACATAATTTTCCATTTCTCAGTAACTCGTAAAGGAGACTTGCCATTTTCTAAGCTTTATTCTGTCATCATTAATCACGGCACTATTATATCTTCGTTTGGTTTCAAAATATGGTTATTGTGTTTATAGTTTGTTTTTCAAGTTCAGCGGTTTCAAGCAATTTCATCATTTCTTTTCGAAATTGAAACAAAGAGATGGCTTTCATTTCATATAAATATGCATTTTTCAGTAGTTATTTCTTACACTCATGTCTGGTAATATTGACTAAAACTCTATACTTTTAAAGTTTTTTTTATTAAAAAGGTGATTATTAGACCGTGTTTTAAGCATGTATTAGTTATTTCATGGAAACGGTAGTTAAAAATCTCATGAAATAGGAAATCAGTTTCATATAGGAAGCGCATGTTTTTGTTCAAGAGTTAAAGTTTGCCGAAGTTGACACGAGTAGCAGTCGTCCATTGAAGAGATAGAAAAAGAGATTTTTTCTTAAGTTGAATTTATTGAATTTATGAAGCTATCTGGAATTTATAATAGATGCTGTTAAATTTTCGCTTTCGTAAAATAGTAGTAGTGAGGAAGCATAAATTGCTGCAAATGTCCTTAATTCTATCTTAACCACTTGACCTCCAAACCGTTTTATTCATATACGTATGTATATACCAACTTTTAGTGTAAATGTGTGTTTTGTATAAACGTATGACGTACGCGTTGAACAGTAGGTAGTCATCTACGATAACATCATGACGTACATCATGGAGGTCGAGGGGTTAATCTCGGGTTTTGAAATTATTGTGCTATTTCCTGAAAATGAAAGTTATTTTAACCTGCCTGACTATATTATTTTTTCCCTCACTATACCTCTTCTCACTTTAAAAACTTAAATCTCCTGGCTTGGGTTCGAATTGTCTGAGAAGCGTGTTATGCAGGACTGAATGATAAAACTATCCGATTTGCAGTAATACTGCTTCTTGCATATGATTTTCTTTCATTTTTTCTATAATATGTATAAGTAACATTTATTGTTATTTGTATTTTACGGAATTTAAAAATTTTATGCAATCGGTCCATCTCAAGAATGGCAATCGGTATCGTCACGCTAATGGAAGTGTTCATGTTTTAGTGCTATTGATTTATAGTTTTTGATATCGTTTCATGATTCAGTATGTAAATCAGTTATATAGTCAGTGTGTAATCAGTCAATGTTTTTCAGTGATTTTATCTGAAAGCTACTAAAAAATCTAAATACAAGCTTTTTACTTTTGACACTAAATACTTCAGTTTTGCGACCTTTAGGCGAAACAACCTTCAGACGGCTAAAATTTTTATTTTCTGGTTCTTTTGTTATTTTTGCTCCCTACAGTTTAGTTGGTAATTTAAAAAACTACCTTGCCTCACTTTTAGTCGAATGACTCTTGAAGAATATCAGACAGAGAAAAAGAACTGGCATTTGCCGAATGATAAAACGTTCAATTTATCGTATTTGAGGTAACCTCATGTTGCAATATGTATTTCTTTCATATTTCCTCGTGATATTTATAGTGCAAATTGATTTTGGAACACGGGGAGAAACGCTGTTGCGTACATAAATAATGACTGTTTCATTGCCCTGAGCGCAAATCGTGTACGAGCTTTCATCGATCAAAAGACATCAGTTGCAAGCTAGTCATCAGGGATCATTGGTTTGGAAATGATTTTGAAAGATAAATTGGCCCGTGTTACGAAAATCCCTCGTAATACACGACACTTTAGCTCAATTTCTGTCAAAATGAGGCGATTGTTTTTCTGCATTCAAAATAAGCTACGAGCAAATACTCTTTATTTTTTTATTTTAAATATTGACGGGAGATTATTCTTTCCGGAATAGAAAAATTTGATGCAATCAATTCATCTCAAAAATGACAATCGGTATCGTCGTTAAAGTTTCTGAGCTAACCTTTGATGGATTATAAAGTAATGCATGATTTCTTTAGTAATGAAATCGATTCTCTGCAGTAGTTTTCTTTGTTTTGTTCTTTTGGAAGGAATTGTTTAAATTTTTTTCGTTTCAGTTATGTAATAAATTTCGTAATCTTTTTTAAAAATTTTCTTTTATTTAGTATAAATGATTAACATTCTTGAGTTATATTTATATATTTTTTACCTGAGATTTTCATTTACTCTTTAATCTTTGTAGCGTCACTTGAAACTTGTATCTTAAATATAAAAGAAGACCTAGTGGAATATGTTAAGCATTTCTTTCATTTTGCCAGTAGCGGACCTTTTCTCACTATAGTATCCTTTGTATAGTATTACCCGATTTCTTTAGATGTAAAGAATTTATTACAAAATTAGTTGTAGAAAAAAAGTAGCTTTTCTTCAATAACTCTTGTAACTTTTCGAAAATTTTTTAATTTTATATTATTTATTTTTTAAGGGAAATTTTTACAGACATTCTTCTTTTAACTTTTTCTTATTCATATTCTTGAAATTATAATTTACTATTTATGTTTTCCCTTTTAAAGCAAGTTATGAAATAAATGCTGTATCAGGGTAATTAATTTCATATCAATTAAAATAAATGAGAAAATACTTTGTTTTTCATTCATCTAACCAATCCTAAATCAGCCATTACTTTTCCTTAATAATATTGCTGGCTTTCTGCACATAGAGTATACTGTAACTGAATTAGTCTTTTAAGATAAAGTGTGCCCACCTCGCACGATTGCTTCCATTTCATCCACACCCAACCGCAGTAAAGTGTAATTTGGATTTACCTTCCCCTCAAATCTATATCAGGGAGAGGGCAGGAAAATTTCATTAGAATATCGGGAGTAAAACAACGTGGCTGTCTATTTCCCCTGCGAATTTTGCTTAGCCGCAGGGCTTAGAGTTGGTGATGCATCTGTCTAAACAAGATTAGACTGGATATCGGATTAGGGGTTGCAGTTATTGTTACTTCCGTGACTTGCAACCGCAAGAACCTCCTTCCCCTACCTCTTTTAAAACAAAAGAACCCACTGATGAGCTGATTAATGAGCGCGTTACCGTTCTGTACACAAGCTCGCCAGCTTAGCTAGGATTGTGTCAATACAAGCAGCTGTTCGCACGCGTCTTTCGCTCCAAGTTCCATGAATTGGTGAATGGCATTTTCAAATTTTCGTTTTAAACTAACTTTTAAATGTTACTCGATTCGGATGCTTTTAGAACAGAGTGTGCTTTTTAAAAAAGTTATTCAGGTAATTTGTACCTGCTTTAATT